>WNWK01043093.1:0-15672 GCA_009830355.1 Cherax destructor
ATATTATACCCCATAGGGGTTACCATATCTCTGACTCTCCATAGAGGTCAAGTAAAAATATCAGAAGTAATATTGAAAAAATGAAAAATTTAAAAAAATAAAAAAAAAAAATCGAAAAAATCGAGGAGCGGGGCGATCCTAGAAGGCGCTGCAGAAGGCAGCTCGGGGCGGCTCGACGCGAAGGGCGCGGGGGCGCGGCGGGGGGCTCGAGGCGCGGAAGGGTCGCCGGGGATGAGGGTCTCAGGGGGTGGAGGGGGTGTAGGGTGAGGGTCTCAAGGATGGAAAAAAAAAAAGGGGGTTGGGGGCGGGTGGCCTACGGGAATGGGGGTCGACCGGAAGGGGGTGGGGGCCCGGGGAAGTGGGGGGGGTGGGGTGGGGTGGGGGGACCGGCATTTTGGGACAGGGTAGCCCGGGATGGGTTCGGGGACCCATTGCGTTCTACAGGGTATGCGTTCTACAGGGACTGCGTTCTACAGGGACTTTCTACACTACTCACCACAACTGCCTTAATAAAAATTAAAAATCATATTACATTCCATAAACACACATGAACAATACTGTCTCTGCAAAAGTCTTACCCAAACAGTCCGAAGACCTGGTATCACTGTAATACACCAAATAACATGAAATCATTACAGCTCTACCATGTACACTTGTAAACACCCTTCCATTCTTTTTTTTTTTTTCATTTTTAAGGAAATACCCTTTCGAGTCAGACGTAAAAGTCATAATACAAGTCACAAACAACATCTTATTAAACTTGAAATTGTGTACTATCCTAACTCCCCCCCCCTTTTTTTTTTATTATTTTAAAAACATATCTCAATACAACTGTAAAACCTCATCTATATTATATACAAAACAATTTTTTTCTTTGACCTAACAACACCTCGAACAAAATCCCAACACCCTACACACACATTACTAATATTAATCAAAATTAACTGTCATTACAATGTAAGACACCACTATATTACATTCAACGATCACTTAAGATCAAAAAACTAACTCTTCAAAAGTCTGGAGCCTTACCTAACCTACTGCTGTATACCACAACAGTGCTCCGAGAACCTGGTGCACGTCAAATAAAACCTCCCCATACTCATACATTTCAAGTTTTACCACCACCATGTCATGCTTGAACCATATGACATTCCCTGTGTATGACACAGACAAAACACAAAAATTACCCCGGTGGTAGCTGGAAAAGTTAACACAAAGGAAAAAAATATTTTCTCCACCCACACACACGCACCCAGCATACATCCAAACACCTGCCATACGTGACACAATGTCCATACACCAACACATGGATCTCACTCACACAGGCGGCATCTCTAATAGAGATCTTCCAATATATATATATATTGTTTTTTCCTTTAATTTAGTCAACAAAGGTTTGCTTTGACTCACATAACCCCTAAGAGATTATGATGACGCCGACAGTTAGAAAACAGGCAAGCTTCCCCTTATGCTCCCAACACCCCCCTTACCCCAACAACCCTTTTGCGCCAACCTCACTAACTACTGATTAACAAAAACAATTTATTTTTTTTATTTGTAATTATTATTGAAAGCAGAGCACCCGAAACCTGAAGCATCAACAACAAACCATCCTCATTTCCCCTTACACCCCTGCTACCCTAATAAAACCATACCTCACACACACTCTCATGTTAGTCCCTCACCCTCCCCCCTCCCCAACAATAACGCAACAGTGAGGTTCCTATAACCCAAAGAAAACGCCTTACACCACCTTCCTGCATACACCTCTTGATTACGACATCTAGTCCTATAGAATCCTGCCGCCATAGCTCTAATACGGACAGCGCCCTGCTCCTCTCTCATGCACCACGAGATGTAAATGTACTCCACCACTAAATATGCCACTCACTGAGTGGAGCGCTCAGTGTTCAGAGTGATTGCCCGCGCCGACCTGTGTTAGTTTTCGCACGGTCCAGCGCCTTCGTTCGTGGTTCGTACGCATTCGTGTGCTTACCCATGAGTACCTGGATCTACACTGCAGGAACTGTGTTAGTTTACGCATGGTTCCTTGCAGTAATTAGTGCATTTTCGCGTGTCTACAGTCCACCTATGTGGAACGCTCAGTGTTCAGAGTGATTCGTGGTACCGACTTGTGTTAGTTTTTCGCACGGTATAGCGCCTTCGTTCGTGGCTCAACAGCTTTCGTGTGGTACCCAACGGTTGCACGAATCTTCCCTGTGGGGACTGTGTTAGTTTACGCATGGTCCCTCACAGTAACTTGTGCAGTTTAGTGCGATTACAATCCAGTGATTCAGTGAGTGTGGCGTGATTCTGTGTTAGTTTACGCACGAATCGCGCCAGTACTTCGGCTCTAGCGCATTCGTGAGCAGTCGTGCATGTGCGGGGTCGTGGCACCACCCAAATATCTCTGTTCATTGTGTCATCTTGGACTCTGTGACGGTTCACGAGTCAGTGCAGCGAGTGTTCCGTGAACTGTGTTAGTTTACGCACAGTTCACGACAATATTTCGTGTCCACAGTATCAACGAGCATTCGCTCGTACCCAGTGTCGAAGCCCCGCGGTAATTAACCGACAGTGTTCACGTATGCGAGTGCAGTGTGGTGTCAGTGTGTGATTTCCCTGTGCTTAGTGCATTACTGTGACATCTGTGTGGGAAGTCTCTAACTTTGGGAACTGTGGCCCACAGCTACGAGCCTCGTTGAGGCGGCTGTACGGCTGCATCCAGCAGTGGGGTTTCTACTGCTGGGGTGTTTCCCAAGAGTGTCCTGACCATGTCAGACCAAGAGACTAGTGCTAAAAGGCGTCTCTCATGCGAGGAAGACCCTCAGGGCACCCTGGAGGAGGTGCAAGCCCCCCCAAGAAGGCCAAGGATCAGCTGAGCGGTGGGGACTCTACCCCAGAGAGGGAACAGCAGGTGGAAGCTCTCTCTCCAGGGGACCTAGTGCACTCCCAATCGACCTTGGGGGCCATGGAAGTGGGACAGGGGCCTGCTCCTGCCCCCCCTCGCAACGGTGCCGGGGCCTGTCCAGGTGCCCGACACAGAGGGTCCTCCCTCAGATGGGGATGGGGAGTTCACCATGGTGACCAGGGGAAGGGGAAGGAACCGGTCCAGTCGTGCCCAGACAGCCGGTCCCTTCAACAGGTTCATCTTTCCCTCCTACGAGATGGTGAAGGAGTTGGAGACAGCAGTCCCCTCCATCAAACTCAGCTGCGAGTTCACGCTCAGGAACGAGATCCTGGCCAAGCCTCGGGACGAGGAAACGTACGAGAGGATCAAGATCCTGGCCTCTCAGAACCCAGCGGTAAGGGAGCTCTCTCCCCAGGACAAGATGATCAAGGGGGTCGTCGAGCACGTCCCGGTGCCCATCCCCGCAGAGCGCTTCCTCGAAGTGCCCAATGTAGTCAGGGCCGAAAGACTGACCACAGGGACCAACAAGGCAGCAACTCGGAGCATGCTGATCCACCACCGAGGGCCCCTTCCTACCCACATATACCTGGGAGTATGGGGGAAATTCAAGACCAGGGCCTACGTAGACGGCCCTCTCCAATGCTACAATTGCCAGGGGTTCAACCACATTGCGGCCACCTGTCAACATGTGAAGAAGTGCGGAGTCTGCAGCAAGCAACACGACTCCAGGAACTGCATAGCCCTTCTCAAGCAGGCCAACCCCGAGACTCAACGACCAGAGCCCAGATGTGCCAACTGTGGGAAGAGGCACCACGCCTGGAACCAGAGCTGCCCTGTTATAACACAGCGGTGGCAGCAGATTCGGCAGCGGCTCCCCCCCAAGACGACTACGACTACAGCCACGGTGAACACTCGGGGCTCCCAGCAGCAGCAACAGACAGGGGCAGCGCCCAACCCATGGACCACTCAGCAGCGGCCAGCTGGGACTCACGCAACAGACTCCCAGAGCCCGTCCACGACCTACCACGCAGACTTCCCGGTGGTGGGTACTCGACAGACAAGACAGGGCGCAGCTCCAAGCACGAACCAGGGCGGGCAGCGACCCGGCCAGACTCCAAAGCCGCAGAGACAGCGCAACCGCAACCGTGGGAGGAACCAAGCCCAGATCAGGGATGCTGCGCAAGGGGCTGGGGCCACACAGCAACAGAACAGGCCGACACACCAGCAGAGCCTCCCAACGCAAAACCAAGCCGCCCCAGCGGGCAACGTGAGGGAACCCTCCAGTACCTGCCAGATCGCTCAGAGAGCAGTGCAGGCAGGCACAGCTGTTCCACTGGCGTCGGCGGATGGGCAACAACAGCCCCCAATCGAGACATCAGCAGCAACTGCTCCGCCCCGGAGCGACAGGAAACCGGCCCTGAACGCCGACTTCACCAGGGCGCTCATGGTGATTACAGAGGCCATCTCCTACCTGCTCCCGTTGGTGGTAGACCGGGAGAACTTCAAAGAGCTCCTGGGTACCCTCCTCAGCCTGATTCTGGTGGACAAGGAGTCGTCGACGAACTTACGGGACCATATCTCCAGGGCCTTTGCACCCACCCAAGACCCCCTCACCCCACTCAAGAGGGGACTAGACCTGATGTCCCTATCGAGGGTGCCCATGGACGAACACGAGGAGATGGAGTCCGACGGGTCGAACTCCAGCCCCTAAAAATACTCCAATGGAACATCTTCGGCCTGCGACAGAAAATCCATCTAGTGGTCGAAGCGGCAGTCCAGGAGAAGATTGACGTCTTTCTGCTCCAGGAGACTTTAGTGAATCCACCGCCAAACCCGCAGCCACGCGTCACAGGATTCTCAGCCTACCTACAGCGAACTGAAGCCCCTTCCAAGGGCATGGCAATCTATGTGAGGAACTCCATTCCCCACTCAATCGTCAGCAATCCCATCGACTGTGGCGAAGGGGTTGAGGTGCAAGCTGTCCCTCTGCACCTACCAGACGGGCCACTAACGATCTACAATGTTTACCGGAACCCAAGAGTCACCCTTGACCTCTCCGAAGTGGCAGCTCTCGCTGTGTCACCCACCCAAGGCGTGCTGGTGGCTGGGGATATCAACGCCCACCACGAGCTACTGCGCTCTGTGACCCCCACCAACGAGACAGGCAGGCACCTGGCAGCAGTGCTGGAGGACGTTCCCGAGATAGCCCTCCTCAACACAGGAGAGCCAACCCACCACTATGGCAACCGACTGGACGTCACGCTCCTTTCCCGGATACTACTTCCAGGAGCCAGGTGGGAAATCCACCCACGTCTCACCAGTGACCATTTTGCAATCGTCACCACCCTGTCGCTAGCACGGCTCCCCCCATACTCCCCACCTCCGCGGTGGAACACCAAGAAGGCTGACTGGCAGTGCTTCCAGGACGTCATACAGCAGTGGTGGGAGGAGACTGATCTCCCTGACGACCCAGATGAGGCTACCCAGAGCCTCCAAGAAGCCTTCACTAGAGCAACCGGGGTGGCAATACCACTCACAAGGGTCGGGGGTACCCCCAAGCGCGATTGGTGGTTCTATGACGAGGCCGTCAAAGAACAAAACCACCGTGTCAATCGTGCCCGTAAGCTACACCGACGCAACCCCACGGCTGGGTCCCTCAGGCTCCTGCGAGAGGTGGTACGGCACGCTCGCCACATCACCCACAAAACTCGTCTAGCGAAATGGTTTGAGTGGTGTGCCTCCTTCAGCTATTGTACCACCCTGTCAGAGATCTGGCAAAAGATCAACATAGCTACGGGCAAGCGCAAAGGCGCGGTGCGTGCTCACCATAACCCGGCTGGGGAGGCAGAGAGGCTGGTGACACTATTCACGTCCAGGGCGGCCACAGCCCGCCTGCCCCAAGACATACAGGACCTCCAGGCCACCCTCCTTCCTGGTAGGACTGCCAGGATTCTAGAGGCATCTGAGACACACGACGTCACCGACGTCGAATTCACTGATCGGGAACTGCAAGCAGCCTTCAAGACCTCACGGGACACGGCCCCTGGGCAGGACGGAATCACCTACAGCATGATCTCTAAGGCAGGCTCTCACGGGCATGACGCCCTCCTGGAGGTCATCAACCGTACCTGGAGGGCCGGGCGTCTCCCCACCACGTGGAAGGAAGCCTACATCCTACCGATCCCCAAGCCCAAGGATCCAGGCAACATGCGGCCCATCTCCCTGACCAGCTGCCTCTCCAAGGTCACAGAGAGGATGGTGCTGGAGCGACTACGATGGAAGCTTGGTCCGGAACATCGCCACATCTACGGCTACACACGGGGAGTGGGCACCGCTGAGAGCGTCACCACCCTCATGGCCAGCATCGGATCGGACAAGAGACCGAAGATTGTCGTCTTCCTTGATCTCGAGAAGGCCTTCGAGCTGGCCAGTGCGCCGGCCATCCTCGACCTGCTGGTGCGCAGGGGAGTGAGGGGCAAGCTGCTTGACTGGATCTCCTCATACCTGCAGGACCGGCGGGCGCGGGTGCGCTTCCAGGGGCAGGCTTCCGCCCCCAGGGCCTTGGAGAATGGCACCCCGCAGGGAGGAGTCCTCAGCCCTGCTCTCTTCAACGTGCTGATGCATGAGCTGGTGCAGCTGACGTTTTCGGCAGGCACCCGGCTGCTCAGCTACGCCGATGACCTGGCACTTATTGTCATCGGGAAGCCCGGACTATTGCGCAAAGCCCAACGCGATCTCAACCTGCTCGCCACCACCTGCCGGCGCCTCGGCCTCAAGATCTCAGCAGACAAGTCCAAGGCCATGGTCTTTCGTGCCAGGGTGCCTGATGCTAGGCTGAGGATCTCAGACATCAACCTGGACTGGGTCCACAGTTACCAATACCTGGGTATATACATTGACAGCCGACTCTCCTTCCGCAAAGAGGCAGAGTATGTCAGAGAACGAGCCATGCAGTGGGTCACGGCCATGCGTGCCCTGACGAACCCTAGGGCCGGCGCCAGCCACGATATCCTCCGGATGTTCTACGTGCAGGCAGTGCGCTCTCTCGTCGACTACGGGGCTATCACCATGGCCCATGCACACCCCTCTTGCCTGAAGCGCCTCAGCGTCGTGCAAAATGCTGCGGCTAGGGTCATACTGGGGGCCCCGGGATGGACCAACACAGTGTCTCTGAACAAAGAGGCCCAACTACAGCCTTTAAGTGACAGGATTGCCCTTGCTGCCGCCAGGAGGGTGGCCAAATATGTCCAGCTGCCGGGCGGTGAGCGACTGCTGAGAGACCTCCTTGACTGTCAGCTGGGCACCTTCGCGGGAGGCCGTGTCCGACTGTGGCTGTGGTCGGCTGCAGACGTGACAAAGGAGCTCCTGCCCATGCCGCTCCTAGAGGACAAGGGGTGCGACCGGCCAGTCGATGGGTACACAGTGCCACCACCATGGGCACCAGACCCTGTCGTAACCCATCTTGCAGCCCTCCCAGCCAGCAAGCGGCACTGCCCACAGCGCGTGCTGCAGCGGTGGGCTGCCGCAAGCATCGCTGCAGCGGAGCACCCCGGGTGTGCAGTGTACTACACTGATGGTTCAAGAGACCCCGAGGCTGGCCGCACGGTTGCTGGGATGCATTACCCCTCCCTAACGGCCGGCTGGCGCCTCCCAGACCACTGCAGCATCCTCCAGGCAGAACTCTACGCCATCCTGAAGGCCACTCAACACGCACTCCAAGGACACCAACAGCCTCCGGTCATCCATGTCGACTCCAGGGCGGCGATACAGGCCATCATGCATAGGAAACCCAGGGACAACATACGGCTCCTCACCGCTATCAGGAGGGACCTACACTCACTCGCCGAGCAAGGCCGTCAAGCGACAATCAATTGGATTCCAAGCCACATTGATCTTCCGGGGAATGATGCGGCAGATAGGGCGGCTAAGTCTGCCACACTTGCTGCTCAACCTACAACCACGATTGCCATTAGCCGCAGGCAGGTGCACCTGGGGGCAGCCTCGACAGCCAGACGCCCGTTACCTGCACCAGGAGCATCCCGGAGCCGACACTGGTACGACAGGGCTACGCGGAGGGAACCCCCACCAAACATGAGGAAACTCCCCAGGGAGCGGCAAGTTAGTATCCACCGCCTGCGCCTCGGCTACCCTACTGCAAAGCGCCTCATCGAACGCAGGAGGGAAGAGCTTTGCCGCCACTGTGACCAGATGGTCCAACACCCTCTGGTTCACTACATGCTCGACTGCCCAGCGACGATGGACATCCGCCGCAGGCACTTCCCGATGGCACCTGCGGATCTGACCCGAGAGGACAAGGCAGCCCGGCTGGTTTACCTGGCTACCCATGACTTGGAGACACTGCTCCCAGTCCTAGCCGCTCACCCGCCACCTCGATGACGATGACGACGAAGAACTCAGCGAAGACAACACCTGATGAATCCCGTAGATGATCAAGACCAGTCACCACCGCTATACTCTCTCTCACTTCCTTCCATCTTATCCCTATCCTTCTTCTTCCCTCCGCTTAAAAAAAAAAAAAAAAAAAAAAAAGCCCAATAGGAGCCTATGTTTGATGTAGTTGGGACTACAGCCTGATGACTTTCCTACCAACCATGTGAAGATACGCCGCCGGGACTACAAGAGTCCGAAGCCCAAAGGACGACTGCTGATGAAGATGCGATGCCAGAAGACAATCCCCACAGCAAGAGAGAAGAAGAAGTCGCCCCCCACCCGGGGGGCCCCAAGAAAGAAGAAAGAAGAAGACGCGCTCCACCCGGGGCCCCAAGAAAGAAGAATGAAGAAAGAAGAAGATGATCGACACCCTCTACCCAGGGGGCCAAGGCCGGGTCAACATTTGGAGAAGACCCGGGCCGGACATACCGGTGTACCTACAACAACAACAACTAAATATGCCACCTCCCTTCTTACATCCTCAGGACATGCCTCAACATCCAAACTTAACGCCCTAAGGGTTGACAAACCCCGCCCCTACCCTTTTCAAAACCCCACTAAACCATTCCCTCACCCCCAACTCCTCACAAAAGTAAATAACGTGATACGCAGTTTCAAGCCCACCACATTTAAGGCACAACCCCTCCCTTATTATGCCCATTCTCCACAATTGTGCCCTTGATGCCAAAATGCCTAATAAAAACCTATACCCTGTTTCCCGTACCCTAGGTGGTATACGCAGCCTCTTCATCCAATACCACACCAATTTCCAATTATACATTGGATAAATCCCTGATCCCTGCACTATCTCTTTCTCCCCCCCTACCCTATCCAACTTACTCACCTTCACCCTACCTGGCACCCTGACAACTGAAAGGTATCTCAAAATATCCTCACAATGCAATAAATCTCTACCCTTCCACCACCTACGTACCTCACTCATAACCCTCCCCACTCGCCTGCCCCCCTTCCCCCCCTACTAAAAATTCCTGTTTTACGTATATACTTTGAAGCCTTCTCCCCAATGGTATCAACCCCATACCCCCGACGGCCACCCCCGCTGTCACTACTTCTCGCGCCAACCAGTGCCTCCCATAGCTCCAAATGTATCTATACACCCTTACCGTCAACCTTCTTATGTCACACTCCCGTAGAGGATAAACAGTCGCCACAAACCACAGTTTACTATAAATTAGAGCATTCACTACCACTGCTCTTTGTAACAACGTTACCTCTCCAGGACTGAAACCACCTAACCTACCTAGCGCTTTGTTCACCACTAACTCCGAATTTAAGTCCCTTGCCAACTGACTACTATGACTAAAAATGACCCCACATATTTTTAAGCTATCAACACACATCCACCCACCCCTACTCCCCAATGGCCCACCCACCCCTACTCCCCAATGGCCCACCCACCCACGAACCTACCTCCAACAACCTAGATTTCGCTCTATTGATGCCCATCCCAGTAGCCCTTCCAAACACCTCTATAATCTTATTAACATTTCCTAAACCCTCACTACTCCCCACCATAATTGTAGTGTCATCAACATAACCTACTATGCCCGTTTCGCAACCCCACTTTTCATCCCTATCCCATACCCCCTCACGAACCAACCTATAAAAGGGGTCTTGCAGACACCCAAAAAGGATCTGAGATAGGGGACAACCCTGCCTCAGACCCCTCTAAAACCTCACCTAAACCCCTACCCTGCCATTAACCTGGACCCTCGCCAAGGCACCATCATACAAGGTTCTTACCCACCTAACAATTTCCCCGCCAAACCCCTGCCTCCCTAAGATCTCATATAACATCTCCCTGTCTACACTATCGTATGCCGTTTCCCAATCTAACCCCAGAACCCCTCCCCTTAATTCTTAATTCTTCTATGCCCCGTCCTAATACTACGTCCTGGTATACCAAACTGACCATCCTCTAAAACCTTCTCCAACACCCTTTTCATTCTATTCGCTAATATCTTGGCAAAAATCTTGTAATCAGAACATAACAAAGTTATTGCCCTATACCCTCTCAAAACATCACTGTCCTTGCCTTTTGGTACTAACACCACCACCCCAGTCCTCTGCACCTCATCCATCGTACCCCTATCCTTCATTTGATTCAGCACCTTTACTAAAACATCCTTCAAAACATCCCAATGACATACGTAGAAATCCCCAGGTAACCCATCCACCCCAGGTGCCTTCCCCATGCGTAACCCTTGCACTGCTTGCCACACATCTTCAATCGTTATTCTTCCACCTAACCCCTTCCTATCCTCCTCCCCTAACCTCTCCTGAATGCTCTCTAGCACAATCCCCCTACAAACCTCATCCCTCACTCTACCCATGAACTTATTCTGAAACCAATACCTCGCATAAGCACACATTCCATCCGTAGTTCTTAACACCTGACCTGTATGATAACCCCCAATCTCCTCCTCTACCTTCAACGCCGTTATTGTCATGCCTGTTCTACGTGTCCTAAATCTCCTCAAAACAGTACCCGATGGCCTATCACCCCATAACACCTCTTCTAATTGACTACGAACCCTTATCGCCCTAAAAACTTCATTCTGAATATCCTTTAGTCTACCCTTAAGATACGCTATTTCCTGTTGATGACACCCTCCTCCTCCACCACTATAACAATCCCGTAACCTCCCTTCCAAATATCCCTGTAACCCATACCTATACCTAGCCTCCTCAACCCCTTCACGCCTATAATAACCTCTCACTGCCTCCTTTGCCATCAAATTCCACCACTTCCCAATGTCACAAATGCCCCTACCACCACCCCAGAACCCCTCCCACCAAGCCTCGAAACCCTCACGATCCCCCTCTCTTTTCAGCAAACTAACATTCAACCTCCACAAGTCCGAATAATATTTAACAGCACCCACCCACCCCAACACAGCCACCACACCCCTATGATCTGAAAACCCAACATCTATATTATGCACCTCTTCCACATTTATACTTGAAGACACGTACACCCTATCCAACCATGCTGCATATCCTTTCCGAATAAACGTATGTTCTACCATAACCTGTCTACCATCTACTACATCCCTAACCCCAACTGCCCCTAACAAGTCCCTCAACACTGCTAGCACACAACCTGCTCCTCTCGGTTCCCTACGTCATTCCTCCTAATTACACAATTCCAGTCTCCCGATCACCGTTACCGCAGGAAGGCCCCTTAATGCATAAACTAAATAATCCTCACGAAATCCCCTTGATACTAGGCACATTAACCGCTGGCATATACACACCCAGAAAACAAACCGAGATGTCACCCCAAACCCCATCTACCCTTACAATCCTCCCCCTAATCCCCCTCCCCACGACCTCAAATGAAAAGGGCAGGTTTCCTAATACTTACCAAAGCCCCTCCCTTGAAAAGTTCCGAACTTCCTGTATATAAATTAAATCCCTTTAACTTCAATTCCCTACCACACCTATAATTGTGTTCTTGGAGGAAACAAACATCAATACCCTCTCCTCAAAATACTCTCAACCCATCCTCTTGACCTCTGCTCGGAGGCCATTAACATTCATACTTAAACACTTAAATTCTTTAAAGGTGGTTTCCCCGATGCTTCGTTACTCGTGCTCCACCTGCATTGACGATGAACCCCCCCCCCTGGGCCCTCCTCCACCTTGTCTACACGCTTCCCTTTACTCCCCCTCTCATTCCTATCCCTTTCTGCTAACACTTTCTTCCCTGTTTTCTGAGCCGGCGTCAACACATCATCTTCCACCGATCCACTAGATCTCTTGAGATTCTACTGCCCCTCCATGATCTCTTCAGACACTGCACTGACTACATTGTCCTCCTTATGAACTTCCGCCTCTACCACACACACGCTCACCTCATTACCACTCTCACCACAACCACTCTTACTCACGTCATCACTCAGCTCTTCGCCCAGACTTGCCATTACTTCCGGGTTATTCTGCAGCTCATACTCCTCGCCCACGGAAGGTGGACTATCCTCCAACATAGGATCTGTCAATTCCACCAAATCATTGCCATCCTCCTGTCCGATGGCGACTGTAAATCCTTCACCTCCTGTGGACATGTCTCAGGAGGTAATGTCACCACCAACTCCTCCGCTTGCTCCATCTCATCGCTCCATCGACGTGCTCCTCCATCCTTACGCTCTGGAGAAGACATTCCTCTCCATGTCACTGAAAAGGCTATCCACACCAATCCCCCTCGCCTCCTCTCCACGTCGTTGCTGGGGTAACTGTCCTTGTCTCTCACAAGCCACCGCCAAATGCCCCGCCTGTCCACATAGCCGGCATGTCCTCACTTGCCCTGCTTTGTCACATATACTTGTGTGCAAAGAGGGGCATCAATACATATGATGGTATAGGCATCCTCAATGACATCTTCAGACTGTATGATCCTTCTGGCAATCCTGCATAGGCACCCTGTTCCCACCTACCGACAGTTGCCCATGAATCCTCCATAGGCCTTGAAAACATCCGTCACATCTTCTTCATAAGCCTCAAATGGACAATTACGAATCCGTATCCACTTGTATGTCGCAGATACGTCCCTCAGCCGCACCTCCAATCCTTCCTCACAACCATCCTCTTGTCTTGATAATCGTCAACAGCTCTTCCATAGACACCACTCGACGAGAATTTCACAAACACTCTTGTTGCTCCATTAAGTGATATGCCATAAATATCTGAAGTGGCAAATCCATATTTATCACGTAGAATGGCAGGTAAGAGATCGTCTGCATTTGAAGGGTAAATGGCCCCAGCGAGCACCTCAATACACACTGTATTTACTCTCCTTCTGTATGACTCGGCCATTGCTGAGAAAATGAAGTTGTCAAAGCTGGCCACCAGAGGCGCCTGACAGCACACCCTCACACCACAGTGGTCGGGCAGCAACGTATGAATTGAGGCCCAATCTTGGGGCGCAATAACCACAACCATCACCACCACCAGCACCACCACCACCAGCACCACCAACCACCACCAGCACCACCTCCTCCTGCCCACCACCAGCACCACCACCAGCTTTCCTACCAAAGCAAGGAAAGAAATAGCTGCTGTTGTTTCCCGGAAATCATAAACAGGATAGTAGGCAATCATACCTTTATCTCATCTGCTAATAATAAACAAAACACAGTATATTGCGACCCCAGAATGGGCCACAATTTATATATTGTATTTATATATATTTCCATTTCCAACAATTTTATATTGCTGATATTTCCGATAATAGCTAAATCGTTTATATCTTGCTTTATATTATTATTTGACTTAGCTATTTTTTTAGGTGGGATGTACCATTTTACATATTGTGCTCTTTGCTCGAGTGTGTTGAGTAGCTGCTTTTCAGTTGGCAAACTACCTCGCTAACAACACTTCACTTGTTATACTGCCAGCTTCTCTGGCGTTGCTGGGCAGTCAGTCCGTGGCGTGTTCCCACCTGAGTTGGAGACTGCTTCTCCTTACTCGTTCCCTTCCCTGCTGACTCTCGTTGGAGAAAGACCTCGCTCTTGTCTCTGCTTGTTTTCTCGTCATTTAGACTTGTTTGGTAGAGTATGTGTTCGGTGGTGAGGACGACACATACTTCTCTGGACTCTGTGTAACACTGTTCACAGAGAATAGCCTAGACTTAGTGATTTCGACGTTTTACTGGGTTGTGTGTCACATTGACACTGTGATAACTCAGGTCTCTAGCTATATCTCTTGACCTAATTCGCTAAGGCATCTGTACACAATCACAGTCGGGGATTTTGTTTATGCTGAACCTAGATTCAGTAATAAGTGAGTTTTGTGACTATTATGGAGGATCTGCTAATGGTCCCCAGTTAGGTCGTTTTTCTATCTCCTTGTTCCTGACGCTGTGTTGCTGTTGCTTGCTATATTGCTGTTCGGCGAAGTTGTCATTTACTGTTCAATCAAGCTGTTATGATTGTCAGTTTGTTAGAAAGCTAGCTTTTGAGAAGACATTCAGTCGGCCACTGGTCGAGTAGAGTCTTAAGAGGCATAACGAGTTTCCTGGAGCACAAATACAAACCCGTATTTGTATATATCTTAGTATTATTTAAATTGCTGACTTTCCAGATGGTACATTAGAGCCATTATGATATTGTCCTTCACACAATAATATAGTTTATGAGAGAAGTGTAGGGGAACCTCCCCTTTTAAAATCTTCAGTATTTTATTTTCATTTGATTTACGATACCCTAGATATTCTAACTTGGTTAATAAACATTTTAAATATTTTTTTAGTTAGTATCCTCCAGTTGAGACCCTATGATGATATTGATAATATGTCGGATAACTGGACCAGGATACACTTTGTTCAAAAAACCCAGTAACAGGCTGGATGCTAGAAGGGCAATTCTTTCTAGTGTTCACTGGGGATGTCTATTTCTTAGATATCGCGTCATTTTGTAACACGTAGTATATTCATTTGAATTAGATTGTCATTAGCAATATAAGGGCTCACATTTCCCCTGAATGCTTCAGGGAAAACAAGCTCATTCTTTTGCTTCAAATTTCATTTTAACGACACTACCCATAATGCATTCCTGACCATCCCAAACATGAGAACATTGAGAACATTTGAGAACCGAATATTCGATATGTTCTCTGAAATTATCTACAAAATACTGTCTTTGATCCCGAATATCGGTTCGAAACCTACTGTGGACTCAAAAATTTGTGGTCCAGTGGAGAAATGATATACTGTTCTTTTCTCACAGGGTTAGGGAACGCGGGGTCGAGTCCTGCGTTCAAAATTAATTGTTTTCGCGCCGAATAGGAAATTTGGGCAAATACCAGAAACTCGTTTAAAAATTTAAATCCTTTCCAAAATTTTTCTTATACGTTTAAATATTTTTTTTTTTATGTTAATGTAAAAATGAAAATTTTTACCCGAAGAACCAGAAAACTTACCCCCAAAAAATTTCTAAAACAAGCGCAATATATTTAGCCCAATCCAACCAAATATATTTTCGATAAGTTCAAAATTTAATAATAAACAAACACAATGAAATATATTTTTTTTTTGTTAGGTTCAGAATGGGGTTCCGAAATTATTCCATACAAAAAAATTCGCTTGCCCTTTTTCGGCAAGAAGAGCGTTGCTAAAGCCATGCGTGTCATAAGAACGACAGAAAGCTGGGAGGAAGGGGCTAGTAACCCCTTCTCCCGTATACATTACTAAAGTTAAAAAAAGAAACTTTCGTTTTTTTTTGGTTAAAAAGACATGACGCTCTAACCCACGGACCACGCAATCCTACAAAAGTCCCCCCCCAAGCTTG
>WNWK01043094.1:0-15672 GCA_009830355.1 Cherax destructor
TGATGAAGGACCTTTGTTCCAGGTTTGACATTCACCAAGCACCAGTAGCTCCTCGCCATCCCGTGAGTAATGGTCTTGCTGAACGTACAAACCGCAAAGTTCTGGAGGTGCTCAGAGTAACCGTTAATCCGAGTTGTACTACATGGGATGATGCTATTCCAGATGTTCAGTGTACATTGAACTCTTCCCTCAACAGCTCGATTGGCGCGACTCCCCATTTTGCCTTGTACATCTATGATAAGCGTTTACCATACGAAATCTTGTTTGCTCTGCCTAGTCCAACCTATGACACCGATAACACCGGTATAGTTAAGATGCGGACCACACAGCTTGTCTTCCAGCGAGTACGTGAGAACCTAATAAAAGCCACAGATAGGTTCACGTCTGATCGCAACGCCCACGCTAAGGAAAGTAAGGTGGAACCAGGTTGCAAAGTTATGTTGCTCAACCCGACTCAGACCCCTGGTATGCATAAACTTGTCCCCAAGTTTGTCGGTCCTTACCATGTCCTACGACAGCTCCGCGGCAATAAGTTCGAGGTGAGGGAGATAGCTACCGGAACTATCACAGAAGCTCACCTTGACCACATGAAGTATATTGATCATGTGCAAGCTGAAGCAGAGCTGGAATCGCAGGCATTGCAAAGCCACAATCAGACTCAAACTAATGACAACCTGTCTAGTTCTTCACCCGCTACCACTACGACAGATGACAGTCCTGTAAGGCTCCATACTTATGGCCTGAGACCCCGGACAGCATTACATTTCTGTGACATTGACATACCTACTGACTTGTCTGACTCCTACGCTAGCTACGCTAATTGTTTGCTTGGAGAAATGGGGATTAATGTGCATACATTGTATAGTTAGTAAATAATGGAGTCAGGGTGGACAACACCATGTAAATATGTAAAATTTATTCTTAGAGGGTACCCGTAGTATAATGAATTCCATGGAAATAATGTTATTATGAGTATGTGCACCCAGTGTGTCTTGTAAAGCCTGTATAAAGGCAAGGGCAGTATCGCCCTTTTGAGTTAAATGTCACACCTTAGGAAATGCTACTGTCAGTCATTGTTTGCAGATGTGAGGATGGTACAGCGCTCAAGGATGTGCAGTCAAGTTGACGTCTGGCCCTGTGGACAACCTGTATATAGAAGACGCTAGTTCCTGTGCTAACATCGGCTTGTTCTGTCCTCCGTCCAGCTGTACGGGCAGGCCGATTTTCTCTTCCCCGACTCACGAAGTGGGAGAGTTTTTTTTTTCGGCCTGCACCGGCAATATCCTGTTGTAAATGTCAGGTGACCGGAAGCCAGTTTCCCATGGGTAACCTTGTTTGCTTGTTTACACCTTCGTGCCCACCAGAATTGTCGTGTCGAGACGACACGCGGTAGGTGGCCGAGCGGATGTAAACAGCCTATTCGTAGGCTCTTTCAAACTGCAAGGTACTACTGTGCTGCCATCTATAGGCCTATCAAGGTCGGGCTGGTCAGCCATGATTCTCTCTCACTCTGGCGGCCTACCTCACAGAAACTGGTTCACCCTTGCTGGCTCCCGGTCCCCTCACGCTCTGCCCAGTGTATACCTACACCTTCCCATTAATAAACTGAGTCTAGTCATCGGCCGTATTTCTGCACCTACGCTACCATTCTGCTGCCCAAACGTAAGCAGCCAAGAAAATAGTTAACACATTCGTGATATAGTAAACACGACCAACATTCGTGATATAGTAAACACGACCAACATTCGTGATATAGTAAACACGGCCAACATTCGTGATATAGTAAACACGATCAACATTCGTGATATAGTAAATACGGCCAACATTCGTGATATAGTAAACACGGCCAACATTCGTGATATAGTAAACACGATCAACATTCGTGATATAGTAAACACGGCCAACATTCGTGATATAGTCAACACTACCAACATTCGTGATATAGTAAACACGACCAACATTCGTGATATAGTAAACACGGCCTACATTCGTGATATAGTAAACACGACCAAAATTCGTGATATAAACACGACCAACATTCGTGATATAGTAAACACGGCAAACATTCGTGATATAGTAAACACGACCAACATTCGTGATATAGTAAACACGGCCTACAATCGTGATATAGTAAACACGACCAACATTCGTGGTACAGTAAACACGACCAACATTCGTGATATAGTAAACACGACCAACATTCGTGATATAGTAAACACTGCCAACATTCGTGATATAGTAAACACGACCAACATTCGTGATATAATAAACACGACCAACATTCGTGATATAGTAAACACGGCCTACATTCGTGATATAATAAACACGACCAACATTCGTGATATAGTGAACACGACCAACATTCGTGATATAGTGAACACGACCAACATTCGTGATATAGTAAACACGGCCAACATTCGTGATATAGTAAACACGGCCTACATTCGTGATATAGTAAACACGACCAACATTCGTAATATAGTAAACACGGCCAACATTCGTGATATAGTAAACACGGCCAGCATTCGTGATATAGTAAACACGGCCAACATTCGTGATATAGTATTATTATTATTATAATCCAATAGAAGCGCTAAATCGTGATATAGTAAACACGGCCAATATTCGTGATATTGTAAACACGGCCTACATTTGTTTTCCTTACTAGAATTTTTCCATCCCTTGTGAAGCATTGGTGGATTTTATCTTTATTCTCACGTTTAAGCTTTCTTACTCTGTATAGAAGGTTCTGACGTTTTTTTGTGAAACACTCATATATGTAAACATCTTTTTTTGCTTTAATGGATGTACTTATTAAATCTTTTTTCCTGTCTTGTGTGTGAAATCTAAGTATAACACTTTGTTTTCTACCTTGGTTACCTAGTAATCACACGAGAATCACTCCCTACGAAAGCAAAAGACTCGCCAGGCGATGTAACATCCCCCCAATGAAAAGCAGTGGTGCCACTAGCACGTTGAGGGACAACACAATAAGTGTCAGGGGCCCAAGATTGTTCAACTGCCTCCCAGCATACATAAGGGGGATTACCAACAAACCCCTGGCTGTCTTCAAGCAGGCACTGGACAGGCACCTAAAGTCGGTACTTGACCAGCCAGGCTGTGGTTTGTACGTTGGACTGCGTGCGGCCAGCAGTAACAGCCTGGTTGATCAGGCTCTGGTCCAACATGAGGCCTGGTCACAGACCGGGCCGCAGGGGCGTTGACCCCTGGAATTCTCTCCAGGTAAACTCCAGGTAATCGTGTTTCGTTTATCTCTGACACTGGCATTATTACATGAAGGTGGTCTTTTATGGTCTGAAGAGTAGCATCTTTGCAGTTGGTATGGTTTATGTCACTTGGAAAGAGTGAACTGCTAATTATTACTGAGTCAGATAACTTATCTTGCTCAGTTTTATCTTCTTGGTTAGTAAAATATTCGTTCAGCTGAGTGTCCATATTGGTCTTCCAGTCCTTGACCGCATCTTCCACCTTCGTGTTTAAGGATGATATTTGTTGTGTATGGCTGGTTATGACTGTTTGGAGGGTCT
The DNA here is from genome assembly GCA_009830355.1 of Cherax destructor. Classification (NCBI taxonomy): domain Eukaryota; kingdom Metazoa; phylum Arthropoda; class Malacostraca; order Decapoda; family Parastacidae; genus Cherax; species Cherax destructor. The sequence goes on from WNWK01043094.1 coordinate 3,549, forward strand.
TGCCAAAATCAGCCATTCCAGCTGACGTAATCTTCTGTTCAAAGCTGAGGATCTTGCTTTCAAGGTGGGCTAACTTAGTTTCATGTTTAGTTAGTGTTGCACTAAGATTCATATTTTCTGTTGGTTTAGCGCTTCTATTTGATTATAATAATAATAATATTTTCTGTACGAAGATGCATGTTTTCCACAGTTAGGCTGGTGATGTACGACAGGATCATTTGTCATACCTGAAATCGTTTCAGATGGGTCAAATCCTACGAAGGCAGTGTGGTTTGAGGGAGATTCAGTCATGTTTGGTGTTGTTGCTGTCCCGTCGCCTTGGATGCTGGTTGAGCAGGGTAAGGGAGGGTCAGCCATTGTTTTTGTTGATGAGTCGCCTGGGGTGGTGGTGAGGGGGGTGGATGAGGCTCCGGCGTCCTGCTGTGTAGCCAAGTGAAATAGTCGAGTTCTTGGTGATTTCTTGCTGTTCGTTTTGTTGCTTCTTCTGTTATTAGGTCTCATAGTAGTACTGGGGTTGTTGAAGTTAAGACGGAGAAGCTATAGTTGCTCAGAGATTGGGGTAGGGGTTCGTTTGGCAGCGGGCTGTGTTTTGGGTTTGAATGGCAGTCTCCACATAGATAGGCAATTTTTCGAGTTGATGGTCTCACTGTTGATATTCTTGGGTCATTCTAGGTTCTGTGTGCGTTAGTCAGTAGTACTCCTTACACCTTTCTGCTTTGTATTGGACTGATGAAGCCACTGTGTGTAAGTTAGTTTGATATCTTTATTATGCACCCCATACCCATCCTGTGGGCGGTAGTTAAAAGATTACAGAGGTACATAATGGGTCCAGGGACTGGACCCCAAAGTTTTGATAGCCGAGCAAGTTACAAAGGTAATGAACTCACAAGTTACAAAGGTAATGAACTCACAAGTTACAAAGGTAATGAACTCACAAGTTACAAAGGTAATGAACTCACAAGCTACAAAGGAAACGAACTCACAAGTTACAAAGGTAATGAACTCACAAGCTACAAAGGTAATGAACTCACAAGTTACAAAGGTAATGAAACATGTAAGTAAATTTACTTACTTACGTTTATACATGGTTACAATCAAGAACAAATTATAAAGTAATGAACAATTCACTAGTCTACACCCGGTCACAACTGTAATGAGTTCTTGGTGCAAATTTTAATTGTTGGGTCACACACACACATATACATACACACATACATATACACATACACACACACATACACATACACACACATACACATACACAAACGTTTCTTCAATAAAGATTCCCATATGTTGCATAAGTCTCTCAATCTTCATCCTTTTATCAGATCCATAGATAACAAAAATATAATCAAATCAGTTTTCATCAAAAATAGTACTAATTTCAAAACGAATATTAGTTCAGAGTTATATAAATTAGATTCATTAATAATAAATAGAATTTGCAAGGAACTTATGTTCAGCTTGACGTTTCACTCACAAAATTTTTACTTGACACTTGACCTGTCCAAATCTTCACAACACTCAGTGGGATAGGTCATGTGTGAGTTGAATAAGGTTAGTTCTCATTTTTAGAATTGTAAAAATGTTATCGCTTATCTTGACTAACTTGATGGAACATGGTTAGAAGAATGGTAGCGTAAGTGAAGTGATACGGCCGTAGACTAGGCTTGGGTGTATTGTCGAATAGGGCAAGTGTACACGAGGATACAGAGGGTATGTGAGGAGACCGGGAGCCAGCTGGGTAGGACCTGTCTCAGTGAAGTAGGCCGCAAGAGTGAGAAAGAAACATGGCTGTCCAGCCCGACCTTGATAGACCTATAGATGGCAGCACCGAAGTGCCGCGCAGTTTGAAAGAGCCTACGAATAGGCTGTTTACATCTGCTCGGCCACCTACCGCGTGTCGTCTTGACACGAGAATACTGGCGGGCACGAAGGTGTAAACGAGCAAACAAAATTACCCAGGGGAAACTGGCTTCCGGTCACCTGACATTTACAAACAGAATATTGCCTGTGCGGGCCGGAAAAACTCTCCCACTTCGTGAGTCGGGGAAGAGAAAATCGGCCTGCCCGTACAGCTGGACGGAGGACAGAACAAGCCGATGTTGGCACAGGAACTAGAGTCTTCTATATACAGGTTGTCCACAGGGCCAGACATCAACTTGACTGCACATCCTTGAGCGCTGTACCATCCTCACATCTGCAAACAATGACTGACAGTAGCATTTCCTAAGGTGTGACATTTAACTCAAAAGAGCGATACTGCCCCTTACCTTTATTCAGGCTTTACAAAACACACTGGGTGCACATACTCACAATAACATTATTTCCATTGAATTCATTATACTACGGGTACCCTCTAAGAATAAATTTTACATATTTACATGGTGTTGTCCACCCTGACTCCATTATTTACTAGCTATACAATGTATGCACATTAATCCCCATTTCTGCAAGCAAACAATTAGCGTAGCTAGCGTAGGAGTCGGACAAGTCAGTAGGTATGTCAATGTCACAGAAATGTACTGCTGTCCGGGGTCTCAGGCCATAGGTATGGAGCCTTACAGGACTGTCATCTGTCATAGTGGTAGCGGGTGAAGAACTAGACAGGTTGTCACTAGTTTGAGTCTGATTGTGGCTTTGCAATGCCCGCGATTCCAGCTCTGCTTCAGCTTGCACATGATCAATATACTTCATGTGGTCAAGGTGAGCTGATAGTTCTGGTAGCTATCTCCCTCACTTCGAACTTATTGCTGCAGAGCTGTCGTAGGACACGGTAAGGACCGACAAACTTGGGGACAAGTTTATGCATACCAGGGGTCTGTGTCGGGTTGAGCAACATAACTTTGCAACCTGGTTCCACCTTACTTTCCTTAGCGTGGGCGTTGCGATCAGACGTGAACCTATCTGTGGCTTTTATTAGGTTCTCACGTACTCGCTGGAAGACAAGCTGTGTGGTCCGCATCTTAACTATACCGGTGTTATCGGTGTCATAGGTTGGACTACGCAGAGCAAACAGGATTTCGTACGGTAAACGCTTATCATAGCCGTACAAGGCAAAATGGGGTGTCTCGCTAATCGAGCTGTTGAGGGAAGAGTTCAATGTACACTGAACATCTGGAATAGCATCATCCCATGTAGTACAACTCGGATTAATGGTTACTCTGAGCACCTCCAGGACTTTGCGGTTTGTATGTTCAGCAAGACCATTACTCACCGGGTGACATGGAGCTACTGGTGCTTGGTGAATGTCAAACCTGGAACAAAGGTCCTTCATCGTGGCATTTATGAACTCCGACCCATTGTCTGACAGGAGAACTCGTGGGCAGGTATGACGGTGAACGATACTCTCATGGAAAGCATTTGCGACTGTCTCGGCCGTTTTGTCAGGGATGGGTACTAACTCGCAGTACCGCGTCAAGTTATCTACCATTACAAGCAGGTGTTTATTACCCTTCTCCGAGGTCTAGAAATTCGTCAACAGGTCGACAGAAGTTCTCTCCCAGGGCTCATTTGTAATGGGATACATCAGAATAGGATTGGGACCCGTGACAGTACCCTTGTGTTGTAAGCAAACGACACACTGGTGTACATACTTGGCAATTTCTGCTGCCATCTTAGGCCAGAAATATTTCATTCTATCCTGTTTGATGCTGCAGTCCTTCCCGGGGTGCGCTGCGCCTGGGACATCGTGGATCAACTTGAGAGTCGCGGGTACCAGGGACTCCAGTATCACCAGTTGGTGTACGGTTCTGCCGGGGTCCACTAGTCGAGCTACACGACACAGTACTCCTTGATTGACCACTAAGTCTGTCAGCGGAACGGGCGACTTGACCCGTGGGCCAACGTCCTCCTTGGTTAGGAATCGAAGGAGTGGTGACCACACCGGGTCCTGGCGTTGGGCTCTATCTAGGTCCTCGACGGAGAACGAGTTGTCTGCACTGACAAAGGCCCCTTACCTTTATTCAGGCTTTACAAAACACACTGGGTGCACATACTCACAATAACATTATTTCCATGGAATTCATTATACTATGGGTACCCTGCTAGAATAAATTTTACATATTTACATGGTGTTGTCCACCCTGACTCCATTATTTACTAGCTATACAATGTATGCGCATTAATCCCCATTTCTGCAAGCAAGCAATTAGCGTAGCTAGCGTAGGAGTCGGACAAGTCAGTAGGTATGTCAATGTCACAGAAATGTACTGCTGTCCGGGGTCTCAGGCCATAAGTAAGGAGCCTTACAGGACTGTCATCTGTCGTAATGGTAGCAGGTGAAGAACTAGACAGGTTGTCACTAGTTTGAGTCTGATTGTGGCTTTGCAATGCCAGCGATTCCAGCTCTGCTTCAGCTTGCACATGATCAATATACTTCATGTGGTCAAGGTCAGCCACGACATTTTGTTTACCCAGTACATAGCAGACTTCGGGATTGTAGTCGTTAAAGGTGAGAGACCACCGAGCATGTTTCCCAGAGAGATTCTTGTTTGCAAAAGGGATAATAACGGCAGATGATCCGTGTAAATCTTGATAGGATACTGGTAAATAATGTCTCTGAAGTGGTTCAAAGCCCAGACGATGGCTAAGGCTTCTAGCTCTGTCACAGAGTAATTGACTTCAGCTTTGGTAAGAACACGGCTAGCATAAGCTATTGGTTGTTGCTTACCATTAGATTCCTGCGACAAGACTGCACCAATGCCAACTTTGCTGTCATCTGTCGTCAAGGTGAACGCTTTGGTGAAATCAGGGAATCTAAGGACTGGGGCTGATGTTAACCTATTTTTAAGTGTAACGAAAGCTCTTTCTTGGTCACACGTCCACTCAAAGGGGACATCTTTCTTAAGGAGCTGTGTCAAGGATGCAGCTATGGTGGAGAAACCGGCTATGAAAGTGCGGTAGAATTCGGCTAGGCCTACGAAGGAGCGGACAGTATCTGCTGTCGTAGGTCTAGGGAACTTTCGCACAGCCGAGATTTTAGACTCGTCTGTCTTGATGCCGCTCTGAGTCACTATGTGGCCCAGAAACTTTATTTCCTGCTTAAGGAACTGGCATTTTGAAAGCTTCACCTTAAGATTAGCCTTGGCTAGTTTTTCCAGTACCAGCTCAAGTTTTACGAGATGAGTAGGAACATCTTGGGACATCACAATGAGATCGTCTAGGTAGACCATGAGCGTGCCACCTAGGAGAGTACGGAAAATCGTTGTCATTAGACGACTGAACGTGATCGGGCTTCCGCGCAAGCCGAAAGGCATTCTCTTGAACTGATAATGACCAGTAGGCATAGAGAACGCTGTTAGTTCTTTGCTTTGGTCATCAAGAGGGATCTGCCAAAACCCTTGAAGAAGATCAAGAGTCGAAAAGACCTTGTTATCCCCAATGTTCTGTAACAGGTCATTCAGAACTGGCAATGGAAATCGGTCTGGGATGGTACAGGCATTCAGTTTCCTGTAATCGATAACAGGACGCCATGTTCCATCTTTCTTGGGAACTAGGATTAGAGGGGCATTCCACGGGGAAATGGACTCCTCGATAACTCCATCGCGGAGCATCTTTGCAATGAGTTCATCAGCAAACACTCTTTGCGCACGCGGCAAACGATACGCAGACGCGGAATATCGTGAGACATAAGCGGGGTCAGACCCATGGACTCACCATCTAACGCGACGGCAGTGCGTGCGTGATTGAGAACCTGGAGAAGTTGTGGAACTTCTTCCGGGTAGTCTGTCATAGCTAGATCATCTTCCTGCACTGGCCGGGTGACAGAAGAATCAGTAGCGGACTCACCTGGGAGGACTGCACTTACAAGAACGTCAACTGGGATTTCGCCCTCCACTCTCACTGGGAGAGGGAATCTGACGAGGTCGACAAGTGAAGTATCCTTCCTCAGGGGGAATTCTCGACTGTGCAAGTTACCGACAAGGACTTGCAACTTACTACGACGCACAGTGTGCAAAGACAGCTCAAGGGAGAGGCCCTTGACTCTGCACGTGTCGTTGTCGACTAGCACGTGATCACCTTCGAAAGCTCTTGTCACATACACCGTAACAGGAGTGAACGAATTAGCCGACAAAGTGATGTGATACTTTGTACAAGCAGTAACTCTGCTCACTGATGCCATGACACGAGTCAGTCGCCTGCCGACAGGGAGACTGCGGCTTGACAATTGTCATCCTCTACAACAGCGCGAGAGTTAGAGTGATGGTCAGAATGGGCGTCCCCAGACTGGGTTTCACTGATAACCGAGCGCTGATGGTCAGGAGGTGACGAGATAAGAGCTCTCTTATGAGGTTGGTCAGGACAAGAGGCCGACCTCATGGAGGATGTATGACGGAAACCACGGGTTTCCAATGATTCCAAGCACTGGATGTACTCAGAGACGGAGTGGCAGGTAGTGGAACCCAAGCGTACACCCCAGAAGGGCGCGTCCACTCCGTCAAAATCCGCTTTCCACTTAGCTGGATCTAAAAGGATCTTAAGGTTTGCCATGGTCTTGAAACCGATGAGCAAATCGCCTGGAAAGACGATGTCATCAACAACTAAGGACTTTGCTGACCACGTGTGATCATGGATCGCAAATTCTAAGGTTGTACAACCACGGACCGTGAGAGGGCTACCTGAAACGCCTCGCAATGTCTTAATAGCAGACGGCTCGGTCAGCAGGGCTGCATGGAGACCAATGTCACGGAAGAGGGTGGAATGGACAATGTTAACCACCGAACCTGTATCAAGGAAAAGCTGAACAGGCTTCCGATGAAGTGTGGACTCAACGAGAGGTCCACATGGGCTGTCATACCGAACGTGAAGGCATGACGGGCCGACAAGGTCTCCGGAGTCCCGGCTGCTAGAGGCTCGACGCTTGGTGGAGCGACTCGACGTCCTGGAAGGTTCGGTTCGAGTCTAGACACCAGCGTCGAGGCACTCTGTTTCCGTGATGTCGGCAAGCGTGTCGCTGCCCAGGGTGGCAAACGCATTGCAGACAGGGACGGCATACAGCGACTCCGACAGGGTGACTATCTCTTTGCGTGATTTTTCTGGCGCATCTCTTCCCCCGAACTACTGGAAGGGCTCTGGCTAGCTCGGGCTCCGGGCGGGGAGTGGTTGCCGTGGTGTGCTGACAAGATGCTGCGCAACTTGTGGCACTCACTGGAGGTATGACTGGATGTATGGAGGTAAACACAATCGCCTTCCCGGTGCTGTGCATGGGGACGGTGATTATCACGGCGTGGGGGCTGAGGTTTATAACACTCAGAACGGTAATGACCCTATTTACCGCAGTTAAAACAGGTAACCATGCGATTTGCGGGTGGTGCTGACGGCGTTGTGCGCTTATGACGCTTGGACTTAGATGGAGGAGACGTTGGCAAAGTCGTCTTGCTAGCCCACCTGTCATAACCTGACCTGCCGTTTTGATTCGGCTTGGTCTGAGGTTTGCTGTTCGTCCTAGCCTTGTGTGCTGATTGCTGGACGGCTGCAGCAAAAGTGACGGGGGGTTGCACAGGCGGCGACACAAGAGTTGATGATTGAGGGACTTGCAAGGGAGTACCAGCAGGGCGACAAGCCTTGTCTTTCTCGCCCGGTGGTTTAATTTTATCGATGGCATTAAAGGCGCCCAGGACGTGTTCCTTGGGGCCGAGCCCTAAGTTGTCGATCCTATCATGGAGATGGGGTGGGGCATCTCTCCGCATGACGCCTCCGGCGATCATAGGGATGATGTCTTCAAGTTTTATACTACTGTCACCAGTGACCCACTTGCTATCCTGCATAATGTCAATAAAATCTAACGATGCTCGCTGGAAACAACAGACGCAAGCAAGGGGGCTTTCATCCAGGGATTGGCACTAGCTGCTAGTGATAATGTCAAGGTAATGGCGCTGATGCCTGCGCCGGAATTAATTACGGAATGCTTCCTTAATCTTGGGCCATGACTTCAAATCACGCACTTCCACCAAGTCTAAGAAGGAAGTGATAACACTTAGGGATTTGTCCACAGCCACCGCGGCAGTGTTAACATAGTGCGCATCAGTGGGGTTATCGGTTCGTCCCTTAACTGTCGTCTCGACCAATTTGAACCAAGTCTCCAACATACTGGCACGACCGTCGAACAAAAGGGACGGGCGGGAATGACATGAAGTGCCATTCGTGGCAGCAATATGGGCTACTGCCTGGCCAATCGTTGGGAAGGCGTCATCTTCCCCACGATGGAACCTAACAGGAGAGGCATCAGTGCCATCTGTGGCAGAAGCTTGGGTACCGCGACGGCCACTGCATGTCTGAGTCATAGCGTCAGTTATAAGCACAAAATAAGTCACGGAGAAAGGGAAAGGGATCAAAGCAAGAATTGATACGCAATCGGCCAGAACTCAACACAGAGTCAGAGAGGACAGAACACAGTGTTACTCGAAAACTACTTATTTGCTAACAAATGCGTGAATTACGTCAAAAAATAAAAGAATGGTACTCTCTGAAACTCAAGGTAAATTTTGGATACAAGTGAATTAATTGCTGGGGTGTTCACAGAACAAAAGCAGAGATAACTGGCAAGAAAATTGCATGAAAATGAATGAACTGTAACAGGTAGCGGAATTAACAAAAGTTTGCAAATTAAAATGAAAACTGGGTATTACACACACTGTACTGCAGTGCAGGCTTGCTCAACACACAGCAAAATGTTGCAGGTGCTGGCAGTTGCAATTAGGTATGGCAAAGAAAAAATATGAATTCACTTGCAGCAAGGTAAGGTGACAAAACAATTTATAATATCAGTCTACAATGGAACTAAAAAGTCACAAAAATTTACTGTATCAAGAAGTGCTGAATTTTACACAAAATGCTAAAATGGTAGAAATCAATAATAATAGGGGCAAAAAGTTACAGGTGGTAAATGAGTGAACACTGACACAAGGAAAAAAAAGTTTGTCAAGCAAATTCTGGTTCAAAAGTATGGAATTTCACAGGCAATTATTGCAATAATGGCAATTAAGCAGGTTCCTGAAAATTCAAGGGCAGGAACTGATAATGCACTCTATGACAGGGCATAAACATTAACAGAATGCAATACACAGGTGAATGAGCATAAACAAAAATATGGCAAAGAAATAATATAGAGAAAAAATTAAATTGAGACACTGGAGAAAATGTAGGTGTCTAGTCACAAGTTGTTGAATTCAAGCAGAATAAAACTGACACTGGCAAGTATTAAAATAACACTTTGAACACACTAACACATCAGAACTGTGCAGGGTTGTCAACAATTTGTGGCTAGCTTGCAGGTGCAACAATCAAAATAATAGCAGACAGATATGACTTGCAATTAAAAAAAGAATATCTATCTATATATATATATATATATATATATATATATATATATATATATATATATATATATATATATATATATATATATATATATATATATGCAAGACATCCACTATGAAAAAATAGAAGAATTCCAAGCGCTTTCGTGACTACTCATTATCAAGGAACTATAAAAGGAAACATGACAAGAAGGCTTATAAAGGGGCAGAATACCTCACAGTCACATCACACTAACAAAGACAACACCTCACAGTCACATCACACTAACAAAGACAACACCTCACAGTAGCGTAACATCTCACGACTCTGTGAAGAGGAACATAAGAAAGGACCTGAAACTCTTCCCAAGAATTAAGATTAGTCCAATTTATCATTAAATTCTTCCCAAATTTTATTAATTATAAATGAATCCAATTTATATAAACCAAAAGAAATATTCATATTATTTTCAAAACTGCTGACGCCGCGATGACTGAGTCCCGATTTTGTGGAAAAAAATCAAGGACGATGATCTGACTCAGGCACCCACGAGACACTGAAAGCGACGGATGATGCTATAATCCAGCAGATGACCTGGATATGGCTGGCTTGGTCGGATGATCGACTGGTCGGTGGGTCCCCTTCACACTACCCTCTGTCGTGGCCCACTGCTTCCACCACTATTATCGCTTATCTTGACTAACTTGATGGAACACCAGTAGCAGAAAGGTAGCGTAGGTGAAGTGATACGGCCGTAGACTAGGCTTGGGTTTATTGTCGAATAGGGCAAGTGTACACGAGGATACAGAGGGTATGTGAGGAGACCGGGAGTCAGCTGGGTAGGACCTGTCTCAGTGAAGTAGGCCGCAAGAGTGAGAAAGAAACATGGCTGTCCAGCCCGACCTTGATAGGCCTATAGATGGCGCACTGTAGTGCCGCAGTTTGAAAGAGCCTACGAATAGGCTGTTTACAAAAAGTATTTATAGCAATTTTAAAGATTTTTCAATTAAGTGTTTTGGGTATTTTAGATCATTAGCTGTTTCATAAATCTTCAACAATTCTTCATCTATGAACACTGGGCTGCAGATGTGCAAGGCTCTCAAAAAATCATTGATGAGAATACAAAAAGTTTAACTATATCTTCACCTTAAGAATAATAGTGCACATAAGAACAGTTATTTGTTGGTTTTCTGTAAATTTAAAATTTAAAATCACGGTTCCCTTAATAATTAAAACATCTAGAATAGGCAATGAGTTATTTTGTTTAATTTAATGAAATCGTTTTTATCTATATTCATAGGCATTAAATATAAAACATCAACATATCTGTACCACTTAGCTATATTAAAAGAATTTTGTTAAGCCATCTTGTTTCAAAATATTCCATCTACAAATTACTAAGGACAGGTGAGAGTGGATTTCCCATTGCTATACCAAACTTCTGAGTGTTAAACACAAACTTTGCATCAACAATACAAAGTTTAATAAGCTCAGTGATAGTAGGTACCGGCAATGGTAAATCGTAATAAACGAGTTCTTGAGATAGGAAACTTGATAAATCATCAACTGGAACTTTATGAACAAACAAGTAACATCAAAGCTAACCATATTGTAATTATTTAAATCCAAGCATGGTGCTTAATTTATCCACTAAATCTATATTATTTTTAACAATAAAATTATATTTTTTCCAACAACTGCGCTCAACATATTTACTAGCTCAGTATTTAGATTATTTATAGGAAACTGAACCTATCGAAGTAATAATAGGTGGTCGTTCTGCATATTGTGATATTACCTGTTTACTGTGATCAGTCTGAGCATTACGAAAAATATATATCATTGAATTTAAGGAGTAATAATTAAATTTAAATTAACCTATGACATATATATATATATATATATATATATATATATATATATATATATACATATATATATATATATATATATATATATATATACATGTATATATATATATATATATATATATATATGTGTGTGTGTGTGTGTATGTGTGTGTGTGTGTGTGTGTGTGTGTGTGTGTGTGTGTGTGTGTGTGTGTGTGTGTGCGTGTGTGTGTGGAAAATATCGGTATTTTCCGAAAGTTGTAATTGATAAACCTACCGATTTGAATAGCTATCTTTAATGTACTGCTGGTGGTTCCATGTTATGTGGACATGAGATTAGAACCATCCAACCATCGCATGGGTATGAGGAGGAGGGATTTTGAGGGGTATGGAGGAGGCTGGGCAGAGGACGGCTGAGGGCTGGACAGTACACGTGGAGAGGCTAAACTTCAGATATCTGACGGGATGTCTTTGGGAATTTGGAGTGCGTCAGCCAGACCGGACTTAATTACTTCACTTCGTAATATGGAGTGATATCAAAGTGTGTGACATAATTGTGGACGTTCGGTCCAGAAATACCGATATTCGGGCGACAATTTGGTAAATAACGTTGATCCGGTCTAATGGGGTATCGAGGTTAGGCCTAATTCGGGTTATAGTAATACAGCGACACGACAAGATACGGTCGGAAACCCTGATTCTGGGTGGTTTTCATAATAGAAGAGCTGAAATGTACTAATGAATACGGTGAGATGTTGAATCTAGTGAAGCAGATTTGTAAATAATTTGGGAAATGAATGTCCCGGGTGCATCTGGCATAGGGACGCCATCCCAGACCGCCATGTTGGATATGGAGGATGAGTTAACTTTATCTTCGCTCATCGACTCGAAATACAAGTATTGAGACGGTGAATGTAAAAATAGTAGGGGTTAAAAAATATATACAATAGTGTGAAAAATTACAAAAAGTAAAA
>WNWK01043095.1:0-15672 GCA_009830355.1 Cherax destructor
CTGGGTCTCCCTGTGGCTGGCAGCTCCACCCCTTCGGCTAAGGAGTGTGGCAGGTAGGTGTCTGCCAATGTGGCAACACAGGTATAGTCCCAAGCAATCTGCTTACCATCCTTCCAGGGTAGCATAGTGGCTCCATCAGGACGCTTTTGACTTCCATCAGACCTCTGCACTTGGGTTTCCCGTTGAGCTGGGCAACGGGCTGTGGCGAGGCTTCTCGTTATGATGCCTCTGTCTACTCATGGAAAATGACAACAAAGTATTGTATATATATATATATATATATATATATATATTATTATATATATACTACATAAAGCCCAATTTTACACATTTTCATATTCTCGCATGGCCTGACAAGCCTGGCCCTTATCTGATGCTTGCTAGGTCAACCAGGCTATTGCTGTTGGCGAACCGCTGGGCCACATATCCACCACAGCCTGGTTGACCTGGCACTTGACAGATAGTGGATGAGTTTCCTCTTGAAGACTTCTACACTTGCCCCGTCAGTATTTCCGATATCTTTTGGAAAAATGTTGAATAGGCATTGCTTACTGTGCCCACGGCGCCCCTGCCCTTCACTGGGTTTACCTTACAATTCCTCCCATATCTCTCATTACAGTACGTTATGTACATATTCATTCACCCACACTACTCTCACTCGGTTGTCTGTCTCTGTCTATTCATGGAAAATGACAACAAAGAAACAACACGCCTTCTTTTTCTTTAGTTGAGTTAAATCTGGGCTCTGTTTCTTACCTCTCTTAATCTTACCTGACTGGCAACTGTCTACCTGGAGTCTACCTGGAGGGTATTCCGGGGATCAACGCCCCCGCGGCCCGGTCCACGGCCAGGCCTTCCGGTGGATCAGAGCGTGATCAACCAGGCTGTTACTGCTGGCCGCACGTAGTCCAACGTACGAACCACAGCCCGGCACAGACTTTAAGTATCTGTCCAGCTCCCTCTTGAAGGCAGCCAGGGGCCTATTGGTAATTCCCCTTATGCTTGGTGGGAGGCTGTTGAACAGTCTTGGGCCTCGGACACTTATGGTGTTTTCTCTTAGTGTACCAACGGTGCCCCTACTTTTCACTGGGGGTATTTTGCATCGCCTGCCCAGTTTTTTACTTTCGTAGGGAGTGATTTCTGTGTGCAGATTCGGGACCATTCCCTCCAGGATCTTCCAAGTGTAGATTATGATATCTCTCTCTCGCCTGCGTTCCAGCATGTACAAGTCAAGTGCTTTCAAGCGTTCCCAGTAGTTGAGGTGTTTGATGGAACTTATATGTGCAGTAAAGGTTCTCTGTACACACTCTAGATCTGCGATTTCACCTGCTTTGAACGGAGATGTTAATGTACAGCAGTATTCCAGCCTAGAGAAAACAAGTGATTTGAAAAGGATCATCATTGGCTTGGCATCTCTTGTTTTGAACGTTCTCATTATCCATCCTATCATTTTCTTTGCAGTTGTGATCGTGACACTTGTGATCCTTGAAAGTGAGATCCTCAGACATTACCACTCCCAGGTTCCTCATATGATTTTTCCGCTCAATTGAATGATCAGAGTTTGTAGTATACTCTGTTCTAGTTATTATCTCCTCCAGTTTTCCATAACGGAGTAGTTGGAATTTGTAGTCAGTGAACATCATATTGTTTTCCGTTGCCCATTGGAAAACTTGGTTTATATCTTCTTGGAGGTTAACTGTGTCTTCAATAGATGACAGTCTCATGCAGATCCTAGTATCGTCTGCAAAGGATGACACGGTGCTGTGGATTACATCTCTGTCTATGTTTACCTGGAGAGAGTTCCGGGGGTCAACGCCCCCGCGGCCCGGTCTGTGACCAGGCCTCATGGTGGATCGGGGCTGGTCAACCAGGCTGTTACTGCTGGCCGCAAGCAATCCAACGTACGAACCACAGCCCGGCTGGTCAGGTACCGACTTTAGGTTCCTGTCCAGTGCCTGCTTGAAGACAGCCAGGGGTCTATTGGTAATCCCTCTTATGTATGCTGGGAGGCAGTTGAACAGTCTTGGGCCCCTAACACTTATTGTATTGTCTCTTAACGTGCTTGTGGCACCCCTGCTTTTCATTGGGGGGATGTTGCATTGTCTGCCGAGTCTTTTGCTTTCGTATGAAGTGATTTTCGTGTGCAAGTTTGGTACTAATCCCTCTAGGATTTTCCAAATGTATATAATCATGTAGCTCTCCTGCCTGTGTTCTAGGGAGTACAGGTTTAGGAACTTCAAGCATTCCCAGTAATTGAGGTGTTTCATCGCAGTTATGCGTGCCGTGAAGGTTCTCTGCACATTTTCTAGGTCAGCAATTTCACCTGCCTTGAAAGGTGGTTAGTGTGCAGCAATATTCCAACCTAGATAGAACAAGCGACCTGAAAAGTGTCATCATGGGCTTGGCGTCCCTGGTTTTGAAGGTTCTCATTATCCATCCTGTCATTTTTCTAGCAGATGCGATTGTTACAATGTTATGGTCCTTGAAGGTGAGATCCTCTGACATGATCACTCCCAGGTCTTTGACGTTAGTTTTTCGCTCTACTGAGTGGTTGGAATTTCTTTTATACTCCGATGAAATTTTAATTTCCTCACGTTTTCCATATCGGAGTAATTGAAATTTCTCATCATTGAACTTTATATTGTTTTCTGCAGCCCATATGAGGATGAGGAACAGGATGGGGGCGAATACTGTGCCTTGTGGAACAAAGCTTTTCACTATGGTAGCTTCCGATTTAACTCTGTTGACCACTACTCTTTGTGTTCTATTGGTTAGGAAGTTGAAGATCCATCTCCCCACTTTGCCAGTTATTCCTTTAGCACGTATTTTGTGTGCTATTACGCTATGATCGCACTTGCCAAAGGCTTTTGCAAAGTCTGTGTATATTACATCTGCATTGTTTTTCTTCCAGTGCATCCAAGACCATATCATAGTGATCCAGTAGTTGCTAGAGGCAGGAGCGACCTATGTATTGAATTTACCCACAACACTCCCATTTACCTTCGTTTGCTCTTCTAGCTTGTGGCTCATTCTGTGCTATGGAACCATGTCAAGTATATACTTCTTGGGGGTCTGTAAAGGTGTACTTTAGATTTATATTTGACCATTTTAGTTTACGGGATCAAGTCTCTACTCCTGGTGCTGCCTCTTAAAACTACTTTGAGTCATAACCGGTTTCTAACCTGTTAGGCCTTAATCTCTTGTAACTGTGTACTCAACTTTTCGACCACCCAACTACTAAAGAAGTAATCTCTAGCATTCCTATAAACCATCCGTATCTCTAACTTTCACCTGTATTACTGAGCCTATTAATTCAAATATGTATTGACTTAGTTGTGTTTGCAGTATCGAGTCATAAGTCCTGGGCCCACGTAATTTTTTTTTATCAACCAGCATTATTGAAATTTTTCTTTCGGGAGCCAATTTTGAAACTAACCTAAGAGCTGCGTTCAGCAGCTCTTAGGTTAGCAAATTTTACATATGCCACTTTAGTTATACTATTTATATTTACTTGTAATTATAGGTGAGCTTCTTCCACTAATCAATCAATCAACTTTATTTCTGATATATTACAAAGTGGGGTTTACATATTATGTTGTTTATAAATTTTATGAAATAATTATTACAATTATTACAAGAAGGCCAATAATATGCCTAGGTATGCCTAGACATTTCAGGCAGTCTTGTACTAGACATTACTCTATAGTGACAATAATTATACTGGTATTAGGGTTAGGTAATTGTGGTGATTAACTAGGTTTACAAAATTGAGGTAGTTTAAAAATTTAAGAATTTAACAATTAGTTTATATATTAATGGAAATGGTGACGTGTTGGCATGATACAGTTTTTATATTGGAGTGTCTTAGGCAAACTTACGACTAGCTTAAGAATTATGAAGCAATAGTTGTATTAGAATTTTGGTTACAGTCATGTTCAAATTAAGGGGAATCACAGATATAAATAAGTGTATTTTGCTGGGGGTATGTGCAAGATAAAGTAGTTTTCATGTGGTTAGTTATCAGTTGGGTGCGTGAGATAAGATGTTTCCTAACGGTGCTTTTGAAGATGGAGGTTGTGTCAGCAGTTCTAGAGTTTTCAGGCAGGGAGTTCCAGATTTTAGGCCCTTTTATGTACATTGAATTTTTGTATAGATTTAGTCGGACACGGGGAATGTCAAAGAGATGTTTGTGTCTGGTATTAGGTCTATGGGTCCTGTCACAACTGTCAAGAAAGTGTTTTAGCTCAGGGTTAAAGTTGGAATTTATGGTTCTATAAATGTAGATTGTAGAGTAGTAAGTGTGGATGTTCTGAACAGTGAGTAAGTTTAGGTCTTTGAAGAGTGTGGGGGGGGGTATTGCCTAGCATTGGGGTGCGTGATAATTCTTACTGCGGCTTTTTGTTGGGTTATTATTGGCTTTAGGTGGGTAATTGCTGTTGATCCCCAAGCACAAATGGCATATGTGAGGTAGGGATAGATGAGTGAATAGTATAGTGAGTAGGGCTGATTGTGGTACACAGTACCACAATCCCCACAGTTTTGGACACTTTCTTTGTTGTGTTGGATATGAGTGCTGAATTTCAGGTTGCTGTCGAGGTGAATGCCCAGGAATTTGCCCTCATTATGTTTAGCAATAGGAGTGTTGTTGATCTTAATGTTTAATTGTGCATCACCTGCTCTGTTACCAAACATAATATAGAAGGTCTTATCAGTGTTGAGTGTAAGTTTATTGGCTGCCATCCATGTAGATATTTTTAGTAATTCGTCGTTAACAATGGTGTTGAGCGTGGCAAGATTTGGGTGGGAGATGACATAGGTCGTGTCGTCAGCAAAGAATATTGGTTTCAGGTGTTGTGATACATTGGGAAGATCATTGATGTATAAGAGGAAGAGCAGGGGACCAAGGACACTTCCCTGTGGTACTCCAGTATCAAGTGGTGGTGTCGAGGAGGTTGTCTTTAATGGTGACATACTGATACCTATTTGTAAGGTAGGATTTGAAATATGCAAGTGCATGGCCTCTTATACCATAGTGGTCAAGTTTGTGGAGTAGGATGCCGTGGTTTACTGTGTTTACATCCCCTTTACGTTTGTCCTTGAAAAGTGGAGGTTCTGGGCTCTAAATCTACCTTCGTGGGAAACATTACTGATACAGAGGATTAATTTTGCCATAGTAGACAGAAGCCATCCAGAGAGGCACTACTGCCCTGCCATACGATTATAAAGTGAAAGCCTGTTAAATGTTTTGCACTCTGGCAGAACTGCTGGCATTTTCTAATGTCTCTAAGCTAGTGCGTCATAACACTAACTTACATTCAGTAAACACCTAGTCTTACTTCTCTGTGTATTCCTTGATAATTCTTATACTTATTGCATTTATTTTCCAATTATATGGAGGTCAACAGGTTGATCCTAATTAAAATTAACATATGCTTTGCAGTATCTTTTCGAACGCATTTTTTGTCCATTCTCGAATATGATCTTGGCAAAATGAGCACAGCATATAGTACATACAATTCATCTCCAGATATGCTTACCAAAATAAATCAATGACGTTACGTCATCGCATTTTTCCGGGAAAATTAACTCGATTGCGATGCACAAGAGTTTGTTTAATGTTTTAATATCTAATCTTTTCACAAATCTCTTATAAAATCAGCTGACAATAAATTATGCAACAGCATCTGACAATACATTTTAACATTAGCTGACACGAAACCAATCATCTCGAGCATACGTTCTACATCCAAATACTTACCTATTATGGGAAGAGAATGTAGCTGCAGTAGTTGGAATAAGTGTGTGAAGGCGTCCTTGTCCTTGACCTGAAAGTGACCTAGAGTGACCTGCAAGATGACCTACCCAAACCCACCCTCGGCACACACTTCTAATACCTGACATCATTATCCTCGTTAACCTTACTGAAAAACAAAAATAACCTTATGTTATATAATTTAAAACGATTCTTTACAAGTTAACTTATCGATTATATAACAGCACATGAGATGACAACTTATTTTATTCTAATAATAAGAGATAAAGATAGTCTAATGCTTTTAGATTTATAATAATGGCCAGATGCACCAACGTACGTGACACGGCTCTCACTCACAATGGTCGGTTTTCACCTAATGCTTTTACTATCAAAAGTGATAACACAGTATTTTAATATATTAACAGTAATACTAATCACGCTGCTCGATAAATTATCTAAACAATGTGAAATTAAAGATAACCTGGATAAAATGTACAAGCCGAGCACTACACCACCTCTCGTCACACCTCGTAGCAGACTGATGTTTACCAGTGGCGCCAGAGCCATCTGTTGACGCCCTATCACACTCTTCAAGTTTTTACTATCCACAGACATAACTTTTTAAAGTTCTTTTCAGGGCACACAGATGTTATGAGTACATATCTAGAGTACATATGTAAATTTAATCTAGGATAATCCATTAAAGTCAGACAATGTGAGTAGAGACACTGAAAGTTATTACATATAATTTCTTCAATACAAAAAAAGTTCAAAACATAATCTTTACAAGCCGAAGCAAATTCTAACCTTCATCGTAGTTAAAATACACTAAATTTGAAAGTTTGTAGCCAAGCGCATTTTCCAATTATCACGCGGAAACCAATATCCTCTTTTCTTTAACAAAACTGACAACTGGAGCTTGCACGGCAGTACTGAAAGCATGCAGCCGATCAGAAGAGGCTTTCTCAAAGTATTGCACGTAAACGAAATCCAGGAATGGTCTATGTACAAATGACCAGAATTCACCTGCATGAACCTTTCCCTAGTAGCTCGATTGCTAACGCACTCAGCTCACACACTGAGGTCCATGGTTGAATCCCCGGTAGGACGTATTCCCCTAAAACACCTGTTGTCCTTGTTTACCTAGCAGTATAATAGGTACCTGGATGTTAGTCGACTGGTGTGGGTCTACTTCCCTAGGCTATGATCCAGAACAGTCAGCAAACATCCAGGTACCCACATGATTAACCCCATTAACCACCCATTCTTTTTGCACAGGGTAGACTGTATATACACCGAGAGATATATGTTTCAGCGTATATATACTGAGTTTAATTTAATGTCTATATTAGGGATTAAAGTATTGTTGTCTGTTGGTGAAAAGTTTACATGCAGTTTTAATGACCCTCGTGCAGTCGATAGGCTTTAAACCCCAATAGTCAACCAATCTCCTGTCTTTTGAAATTAATATAATCTCTATTGTAGGCATTAAGGTATTCATGAGTAGTGGTGAAAAGGTTCCAAGCAGTTTTAATAACCCTCATATGTATACCTGGAGGGTGTTCTGGGGTCAACGCCCCCCGTGGCCCGGTCTATGACCAGGCCTTGCGGTAGATCAGGACCTGATCAGTCAGACTGTTATCGCCGGCCACACACAGACCAACGTGCGAACCGCAGCCCGGCTGGTTAGGTATGTCCCACTCTCTACTGAAGACAGTTAGGGGTTTATTAGTAATCCCCCTTATGTGTGCTGGGAGGCAGCTGAACAGTCCTGGGCCCCTGACACTGTGTTATCACTTAGTGTACTCAGGTCACCCCTGCCCAAAGCTTAAATAAAACTTATTAATTACTCCTTTACTTAAACCTTAAATCCTGGCCAGTCTTACTTAGAGAAAAGCTTGGATTGATTTTAGCCTGTGTAGGTCCTAATCTGTTTTTTCTTGAAACTGAGAAGGTTGATGCTTGTTTTCATGCGATAATTTCTGAGTGCCTCATCCTATTGGCTTTACCCCTCAACGCTGATAACATTGATAATACAAATTCTGATTTCAAAATTAATGTGCTGACTAGTATATTTAGGATATTGGTCTTTCTGAGATAGGAAGAGAATGTCTCTTCACTTTTTCTTCAAAGTTGGTGTTTCGCTAATTAGCGGAACGCTTTAATTAATTTAGAGTTGTACATATCCTAAATATTAAAAAAAATCACTTCCCCATCAACTTCTCACACATAAGAAAACAGAGGGACTGCAATACCATGGTGTTAGGATTTATATTGGGAACTCTGCTCTCAACATATTTAATTTGTATGCTCCTGCTGATAAGTTCAATTACTTGGAGCTCCCAACTTGTGCTCAGTCTGAGCCTACTCTTATAATTGGAGATTATAATGCAAGACACAAAAGCATTGGAAGCTCACAGTTTGGTAATCGTAATGGTAACCAACTGCTGTCACTGTTAAACAGTCATGATAATGTGCAAATTGTAGGTGACCTTGAACCCACACATATCTATGGAGGCATCCTTGATCTGTGTCTTGGCTTCAACATTACTTCTGCCAGCTGTGAGTCTACCATTGTATCAGATATATCATCAGACCATTTCCCAAGGCTAACCTCACTAGATATAGGTAATACTATCCTTCCTGGTGGAATATTCAAACGGAAACGTTTTAATGTTCCCCTGATCAACATGAGGACTTTGTTGCACATGTGACTGACTGGTATAATTCCTATGAGTGTTCCTCTGTTGAGACCTTTAACAATGACCTTGTGAGAAGTATTCAGAACTACTTAGAGCCGCCTCAAAACCTCCTGGAACTGTTAACCCAACCAACTTCCATAACAATCATACCTCCTATAATAACCATACTTATTACAATGATCTTAAACTTCGAACACTGAAACGTACTGCTCGCAGAATAGGCCTAGCCTATAGAAAACATCGTACCCTGGAATGCTGAGACTCTTTCAAACTGCCCTTGCTGCTGCCAGAGAGCGTATGACAGAGCTGCGGCAAACTGACTGGGAAAAATTTGTCAATGGTCTCAATGCTCACACCCCACTTAGCCGAGCATGGAGGGACATAAATAGAATTAAGGGTAACAGAACCGGTCAGATTGCACACCCTCATCCCTTACATAGGGCGAATGAGCTAGTCAGTGCTTGGGCTGTTACATCAAGCTATGAAAATCTTCCAAGTACCACACAGGCGAAATTAAATGACAAATATGATGCTAGGAGAGACTTGTTTGTTTTATGCTCAGCAAGGAAGATGACTGTAACATTCCTTTCACTGACTTTGAACTTGATGCAGCACTAACTAAAGGCAACTCCACGTCACCTGGTGAGGATGGTATTACCTACAATATACTAAGATTGCTGTGTCGAGTACCAGGCAATCCTTTACTCGAATTATACAACATGAGCTATGTAACTGGGGAGCTCCCTAAATCTTGGACCAACAGCCTCATCATTCCCATTCCTAAGCCCAATCAACAAAATTCATTTCGCCCAATATCTCTTACTAGCTGCTTATGTAAAACATTTGAGAGGATGATTCTTAATCGTCTCATGTACAAAATCAAACATTTTTTGTCCCCCCGGTTGCATGGTTTCATGCATGGAAGGAGTGTGCACCATTGCATAGCCACCTTTCTCACTCTGCACACTGACAGCTCATACACTACCTTCCTTGACCTTAAATCTGCTTTTGATGTTGCCAACAGACATGTAATCATTAGTGAACTTGCCAGAATGGATGTTGGAGGATGGCTTCTCCGCTGGATTAAAGGCTTCCTGTCCAACAGAAAGTCTTCTGTGTTGTTCCAGGGGCATAGAAGTATAACTAAAGACTTTGAATTAGGAACCCCACAGGGAGGTGTGCTCAGTCCCTCTCTATTCAATATTCTAATTAATGCCTTACTTAATGCTATGCCTAGCCAGCCCCATCATTATATGATCAGTTTTGCTGATGATATAATGATTCACACCACCGGATTCTCCAACACCCAAAACATCCTTAACCATGTACTAGCCTCGTGTCAGGACCTGGGGTTGATAATCTCTACTGATAAAACAAAGATACTCAATAGGCGTCCTCCTCGACAGAGAGGCACAGTTCGCCAGATCCAGTTGCATGATGGGTCTCTTCTAGAATATGTAAACAGATACAGGTATCTAGGCTTTGAGGTCCCACTACTTGGACCTGTTGTAACGAGACTTTGTCGTCAATACAAAGAAAGGCTGAGAGCACTTAGAGTTGTGGCAGGGTTTCACCCCAGGTATGGTGCTAATGTTAAAATTGTGAAAATGATGTATCTTGCTTATATTAGATCATTAGTTGATTATGCTGCCCCACTACTTGCTCTTGTGTCTGACTGGAAGCTTGGAGGGTTGGAAAAACTGCAGAACGAAGCAATGAGGATCATTTTAGGATGCCCTCGTACTGCCAAAATTTTAAATATGCAGAAAGCACTTGATATTCCAAGCATCAGAGATCGTGTTACTGAAAGAAATATCCTAATTGGGGTTAATATGCTCAGGCAAGCCCATTCAAACCCATGCACAGAAGCCCTCCAAACTTTCCTCAGCACTGGTGAACATCCCTCCAGATGGATCGAAAAAACTGGAACCGACCTCCGCATGAATCAGATACATGCATGATCTGTGGCAAGTAAGGCAACAGCGGCACTTCTCCGCTCCATGGAATATTACCCCATTCCAAACTACCATCCCTCCATTTCCCCCCAAACTACTTCTTAAATCACAACCAAAGCTTCGCCTTGAAGCCAAACATGATGCCTTAAACTGTATTGATAATTTAGCCAAACAGCACACTCTCTCACAAATTATTTACGTTGATGGTTCTGTTCACCAATCCACTGGTGCAGCTGGTAGTGCTGCTGTTGTCATACAGAGTGATGGCTCTCTTAAAGAAATTGGAGCACGCATCAATAACTGGGCCTCTACCCTTCAGACAGAACTGTTTGCCATACTCCTTGCACTCAAATGCGTCCATGTATCTAAGGTTAACTCTCTAATTGTAACTGATTCTCTGTCATCCATAAATGCTCTCAACTCATCAAGTATAACTTGTAGCTTGCTCGTGTCAGAAGCCAGGCACAGGTATGGCAGGATTCTGGATAGTAGAGTCAGAGTGCACATGCTGTGGATTCCATCTCACATTGGTCTTCAGATGCATGATAGAACTGATAAATTGGCTAAGTTTTATGCTTTCAAAGAGGGGATAGATTACAATCTTGGCTTGTCAGTTAGCAGTTTGAGAACAATAATACGAAAAGAACTTCAACTGAATTTTATTGACTTAAGACTCAGGGAGTTTGATACCAGTCAGTCCATCTATCATCATTCTATCATGCAGGAGGAGCCACATGTCTATGGTGCATCCAACAAAATAAGCAGACTCTTGGATGTCACTACCGCCCGCCTCCGGCTGGGTTACAAGTATCTTTGGCAGGTTAAATCACCACCACCAGATGTAGACCAAACAAGATGTAAACTTTGCCAGTTGGATTATTGTCACACCCTGCGTCATTATGTACTGGAGTGCGATAAAATTAATGAATTCAGAGACTACTCATTCAGAAATGTTCAAGATATGTCAAAGTATTGTATCCACAGTGGTATATTACAGACCATTCTGGAAAAATACCCTGACTTTGCTCCCTGTAAATAAAGCATTGACACGTGTGTGTGTGTGTGTGTGTGTGTATGTACATGTGTGTATGTGTATGTGTGTATGTATATACATGTATGTGTGTGTATGTTTGTGTGCATATATGTATGTGTATATGTATATGTGTGTGTGTGTGACCCAACAATTAAAATTTGCACCAATAACTCATTACAGTTGTGGCTGGGTGTAGACTAATAGATTGCTCATTGCTTTATAATTTGTTCATGAGTGCAACCATGTACAGACGTAAGTAAATTTACTTACATGATTCATTACCTTGTAACTAGTGAATTAATTACCATTGTACCTTGTTCAGCTATCAAAACTTTGGGGCCCAGTCTCTGGACCCTATATATACCTCTGTAATCTGCAAATACCTTTGTAACTTGTCATGATTGTGACCATCTGAGTTCATTACCTTTGTAACTTGCTCAGCTATCAAACTTTGAGGTCCAGTCCCTGGACCCATTATGTACCTCTGTAATCTTTTGACTACCGCCCACAGGATGGGTATGGGGTGCATAATAAAGATATCAAACTAACATATCCTAAATTATCACTTTTATTGAAGAAATTGGGATATTAATGTGCATGGAATAATTTGCGAATGCTTCTTCCGATTCACTTCATCTACATCACTAATATTTAACTGCATTACAAATTTGCACTCTGTACAATAAATGATAAATGATGAACTTCCTTTCTACAAAGTACAATTTACAATTGATCCAGGAATGGTTGACAATATTGACATACAGTACTTTATAGAAATCACCTGCATATAAAGAGCATTTCGGGCAGCCTCAAAATAAACTTATAACTACTCCTGGATTTTTTTTTCAAAACAGTATAATGACCGAAATACATCTAGTTATATTATAATTGAATTTTTTTTTTTAACCGATGCTAGTTATTTTAACTTGGTGTAATATTAATTTGTGTTGAGTATATATGTTCGTCGCCAGTCCCTGGACCCATTATGTACCTCTATAATCTTTTGACTAGCGCCCGAGGGATGGGTATGGGGTACGTACATGTTAACCTAACCGTTCGTCGCTTTTATTGTCTCTAACTTTTTCCTTGTTTTTGTTTTTTGTGTTGTATACGCATTTTATGGCTCAATGAGTTGAGTTACCCACATGTCAAAGTGCTTTCAAAGTATCAGAGATACTACAACTACTACTACTGCGAGTTACAACATGTTGGTGTTAAAACTGTGCTACAACAGAATTACATCCACTGCACAACAATTTAGTGTACGTTCAAGAATTGGAGCTGAAGAGCAGTATACTGACATAGGACAATGAAACTTATAACGACTTGTATGCGGGTTATTTGTACATTGTTCCAGTCACGGTAGTGCGCCTTTCTATACAGAGAGAAGCCACGGTGGAAGGATAGTGTACATTTATAGATTAAAAAACTGAAGTTGAAGAGCAGTGTACAGACAAAAGCCAGAGTGGTGGGATAGTAAGAGTATATGAAAGAATCCAGGGATAATGTACAGTAGAGACGGGTCCCTCATGGGAGGTTCCTAGATATTGGTGAGGGGCTTTTGATGTAAGGAATTTAACCAATGCTTCAGTTGACTATTAGTCACTTTGTCTGACTTTTTTGGATTATCCTAGGTAATTTACAATATGTATGATAATTATACTTATGTGTACCTAATAGACCCCTGGATGTCTTCAAGAAAGCGCTGGACATGCACCTAGTAGTTCTTACGTCGGTTTACGTACGGCCAGCAGTAATAGCCTGGTTAATCAAACCCTGATCCACCACAAGGCCTGGTCTCAGACCGGGCCGCGGGGGCGTTGACTCCCGAAACTCTCTCCAGGTATATATATGCAAGACAAGCAGCAAGACATATATATATATATATATATATATATATATATATATATATATATATATATATATATATATATATATATATATATATATATATTTATATATGTCGTGCCCATTAGGTAAAACTTGTGTATGCAATAATTTCGCAAAAATCCTTCTAAACCTAACGAAAAAAAAATATTTCATTGTGTTTGTTTATTATTAAATTATTGTAAAAGTATTTAAAATATATTTTGTTGGATTAAGCTAAATTAAATTGCGCTTGTTATAATAAGGTTAGGTAAGTTTTCTAAGATTATTTTGGTTCAAAATTATTTTTTTACATCAACATAAATGAAAAAAAAATTCTTTAAACGTATAAAAGAAAATTTTAGAAAGGACTTAATTTTAGATGAGTTCTTGTAATTGACCAGTTTTACCTATTAGGCACGACATTATATAATATATATATATATATATATATATATATATATATATATATATATATATATATATATATATATATATATATATATATATATATATATATATATATATATATATATATATATGTATATACATATATATATATATATATATATATATATATATATATATATATATATATATATATATATATATATATATATATATTATCGAGCCGATATAGGTAAAAACTTGCTATTTTGGCTTAAATAGCAACGCTCTTCTTGCCGAATAAGGCAAGCGAAATTTGGGTATGAAAAAATTTTCCCCAAAAACCCTTCTGAAAAACGAAAAATATTTTTGTTTTTTTATTATTAAATTATTGTAAACTTAATAAAATATATTTAGTTGAATTAGGCAAATTAAATTGCACTTGTTATAATAAGGTTAGGTAATTTTTCTAATTTTTGCAAAATTTTTAAATTTTTTCATTACTAAATAAAAATATTTTCTAAAAAGTATAAGAGAAAATTTTAAAAAGGATTTAAATTTTTAAATGAGCTTGCAATTTGGGGTTTCACCTATTGGGCACGACATTTAAATATAAAGGGTTGGGGGAGTGGGTTTGGGAGACAGCAGCCATTCGGGGAGAAATTCCCGTCCTACCAGGGAGTGAAAAAAGGGCCTGTATTTGTTTTAATGATGGTAGGATTGTGGTGTTTTTTTTTCTGTCTCATAAAAGAACACTACAAAACATGTACAGTTTATGTATACACACCATCTGAGTTTTTCGAAAAATAGTTCGTTTTATTCTTTTTTTCTTATCCAGGGGGAAGTGGAATAAGAATTTTTCCTCCGTAAGCCATGCGTGTTGTAAAAGTCAACAAAATGCGGAACAAATTGTAACCCCCCTTTCCTGATAGATTTACTAAAAAAAAAAAGAAGGAAACCGTCAAAGGGGATTTTGAAGTTGGTTTTTTTTGAAAAAAAAGAGATGATTGTGGATGTTATTAATGAGAAGAAGCTGGATGTTTTGGGCCCTAGGTGAAACAAAAGGGAAGGGGGTAGGGGAGTTTTTAGGGGGAGAAATAAAAGGGATTAGGTCAGGGGTTTCAAACAGATTTGAGCTAAAAAAGGAGTAAAAATGTTTAAGGGTAAGTTATGGCAGGAAAAAAGGGAATATAAATGTATAAATTTAAGGTTTTGGTTAAAGGGGTTTGGGGTTTAAAAATGGGTTATAGAAAGGGGCACCTAGAGAAAAGAGAAGGGTGAGGAGAGAGAGAAATTTTTGGGGAAAAGTTGAGTGAGTGCAGGGGAGTTTGAACCCAAATGGGGAGAATTGTGGTTTGGGGTCCAATGCTAAAGTGGGTAAAAAAGTTGTGGAGGGACTAGTAGGTAAATCCGGGGGACCAGGGTAAAAGAAAATGGGGGGCCTTTAATTGAGCTATGTGAAAAAGATTTGGTAATAAGTAATACATTTTTATGAAAAAAAAGGATAAATAAGTATACAAGGTATATATAACATGGAATGAAAGTAGTTTGTTAGATTATGTATTGGTGGATGGTTTATGGGTAGGCTTTAGGATGTACATGTTTATAGAGAACGGATATATCGGATCATTATTTAGTTGTAGCTACAGTTAGAGTAAGAGGTAAAGGGGAAAAAGGGAAAAAGGCAACAGCAAGTAAGAGAGGGTGAAAGTGTATAAACCAAGGGGGGAGGAAGAAGGGGGAGATATAAAACTATTGGGAGAAAGGTGGGCTAATGTGATGAGAAGTGGGGGGATTGAAGAGGGTTGGGGTAGTTTTAAAAAAGCAGTATTAGAATGTGGGGCAGAAGTTTGTGGCTATAGGGGGGTGGGTGCAGGGGGAAAGAGGAGTGGTTGGGGGAATGATGAAGTAAAGGGTGTGGTAAAAAAAAAAAGGTAGTTATGAGAGGTTTTACAAAAAAGAAGGTTAAAAAAG
>WNWK01043096.1:0-15671 GCA_009830355.1 Cherax destructor
AATAAACCAGGTGCTTCTCAGGAAAAGTGAGAGGACAGTTCTCACCATGAAAGTCTCATGGGACTGAATGCTCCGACGGATCATTGACTGATCACTGACTGTTGACTCGATGATGACTGAATGACATCTGACTGATCACCGACAGATCACTGCTTGCTGATTCGTTGACTACAGAATACTCTCGGTCTCTCGGTCTGACTGCTGAATAGATACTGCCAGCTGTGTAGCAGGTGGCCCCCTTTTTGGGTATGATGACGTGGTAAGGCGGGAATTCCTGACCTGTTAACGAGCGGATGGATAGTTAACTATACGTCACATAAAACCCTACCTAGATGTATAGGAGACATACCACTTGCCAATATACGCTTATTTTCATAATAATGATAAAGACATTTTCTACTGCCGTATGCTAAAGTATATAATGATGGGTAAGGGTGGGTCCCGTAACAAAGGTATCTCAAAATATCCTCACAATGCAATAAATCTCTACCCTTCCACCACCTACGTACCTCACTCATAACCCTCCCCACTCGCCTGCCCTCCTTCCCCCTACTAAAAATTCTGTTTTACATATATACTTTGAAGCCTTCTCCCCAATGGTATCAACCCCATACCCCTACGGACCCCGCAGTCACTACTTCTCGCGCCAACCAGTGCCTCCCATAGCTCAAATGTATCTATAAACCCTTACCGTCAACCTTCTTATGTCACACTCCCGTAGAGGATAAACAGTCACCACAAACCACAGTTTACTATAAATTAGAGCATTCACTACCACTGCTCTTTGTAACAACGTTACCTCTCGAGGACTGAAACCATTAACCTACCTAGCGCTTTGTTCACCACTAACTCCAATTTAAGTCACTTGCCAACTGACTATTATGACTAAAAATGACCCACATATTTTAAGCTATCAACACACATCCACCCCCCCTACTTCCCAACGGCCCACCCACCCACAACCTACCTCCAACAACCTAGATTTCGCTCTATTGATGCCCATCCCAGTAGCCCCTCCAAACACCTCTATAATCTTATTAACATTTCCTAAACCCTCACTACTCCCACCATAATTGTAGTGTCATCAACATAACCTACTATGCCGTTTCACAAACCCACTTTTCATCCCCATCCCATGCCCCTCACGAACCAACCTATAAAAAGGGGTCTTGCAGACACCCAAAAAGGATCTGAGATAGGGGACAACCCTGCCTCAGACCCCTTTCAAACCTCACCTGAACCCCTAACCTGCCATTAACCTGGACCCTCGCCAAGGCCCCATCATACAAGGTTCTTACCCACCTAACAATTTCCCGCCAAACCCCTGCCTCCCTAAGATCTCATATAACATCTCCCTATCTACACTATCATTACGCCGTTTCCCCAATCTAACCCCAGAACCCCTCCCCCTTCCTTCTGTTCCACGAAAGTCTTAATTCTTCTATGCCCCGTCCTAATACTACGTCCTGGTATACCAAACTGACCGTCCTCTAAAACCTTCTCAACACCCTTTTCATCCTATTCGCTAATATCTTGGCAAAAATCTTGTAATCAGAACATAACAAAGTTATTGCCCTATACCCTCTCAAAACATCACTGTCCTTGCCTTTTCGTACTAACACCACCACCCCAGTCCTCTGCACCTCATCCATCGTACCCCTATCCTTCATTTGATTCAGCACCTTTACTAAAACATCCTTCAAAACATCCCAATGACATACGTAGAAATCCCCAGGTAACCCATCCACCCCAGGTGCCTTCCCCATGCATAACCCTTGCACTGCTTGCCATACCTCTTCAATCGTTATTCTTCCACCTAACTCCTTCCTATCCTCCTTCCCTAACCTCTCCTGAATGCTCTCTAACACAATCCCCCTACAAACCTCATCCCTCACTCTACCCATGAACTTATTCTGAAACCAATACCTCGCATAAGCACACATCCCATCTGTAGTTCTTAACACCTGACCTGTATGATAACCCCCAATCTCCTCCTCTACCTTCAACGCCGTTATTGTCATTCCTGTTCTACGTGTCCTAAATCTCCTCAAAACAGTACCCGATGGCCTATCACCTCATAACAACTCTTCTAATTGACTACAGACCCTTATCGCCCTAAAAACTTCATTCTGAATATCCTTTAGTCTACCCTTAAGATACGCTATTTCCTGTTGATGACACCCTCCTCCTCCACCACTATAACAATCCGTAACCTCCCTTCAAATATCTCTGTAACCCATACCTATACCTAGCCTCCTCAACCCCTTCACGCCTATAATAACCTCTCCTGCCTCCTTTGCCATCAAATTCCACCACTTCCCAATGTCAAAATGTCCCTACCCCCACCCCAGAACCCCTCCACCAAGCCTCGAAACCCTCACGATCCCTCTCTTTTCAGCAAACTAACATTCAACCTCCACAAGTCTGAATAATATTTAACAGCACCCACCCACCCCAACACAGCCACCACACCCCTATGATCTGAAAACCCAACATCTATATTACACACCTCTTCCACATTTATACTTGAAACAGTACACCCTATCCAACCGTGCTGCATATCCTTTCCGAATAAACGTATGTTTTACCATAACCTGTCTACCATCTACTACATCCCTAACCCCAACTGCCCTAACAAGTCCCTCAACACTGCTAGCACACAACCTGCTCCTCTCGGTTCTCGTCATTCCTCCTAATAACACAATTCCAGTCTCCTGCGATCACCGTTATCCAGGAAGACCTAATGCATAAACTAAATAATCCCTCACGAAATCCCCCTTGATACTAGGCACATTAACCGCTGGCATATACACACCCAGAAAACAAACCGAAATGTCACCCCAAACCCCCTCTATTCTTACAATCCGCCCCCCTCCTACCTCCTCCCACGACCTCAAATGAAAAGGGCAGGATTCCTTAATACCTACCAAAGCCCCTCCCTTGAAAAGTTCTGAACTTCCTGTATATAAATTAAATCCCTTTAACTTCAATTCCCTACCACACCTATAATTGTGTTCTTGGAGGAAACAAACATCAATACCCTCTCTCCTCAAAATACTCTCAACCCACATCCTCTTGACCTCCGCTCTGAGGCCATTAACATTCATACTTAAACACTTAAATTCTTTAAGGTGGTTTCCCTCGATGCTTCGTTACTCGTGCTCCACCTGCATTGACAAAGTACCCACCCCACTGGGCCCTCCTCCCACCTTGTCTACACGCTTCTCCTTACTCCTCCCCTCTCATTCCTATCCCTTTCTGCTAACACTTTCTTCCCTGTTTTCTGGGCCGGCGTCAACACATCATCTTCCACAGAACCACTAGATCTCTTACGAGATTCTCCTGCCACCTCCATGATGTCTTCAGACACTGCACTGTCTACATTGTCCTCCTCATGAACTTCCGCCTCTACCACACACACGCTCACCTCATTACCACTCTCTCCACAACCACTCTTACTCACGTCATCACTCAGCTCTTCGCCCAGACTTTCCATTACTTCCGGGTTATTCTGCAGCTCATACTCCTCGCCCACGGATGGTGGACTATCAATCAACTTCCTTAGATCCTCCAACATAGGATCTGTCAATTCCACCAAATCATTGCCATCCTCCTGTCCGATGGCGACTGTAGAATCCTGCACTCCTCTTGACATGTCTCAGGAGGTAATGTCACCACCAACTCCTCCGCTTGCTCCATCTCATCGCTCCATCGATGTGCTCCTCCATCCTTACGCCCTGGAAGACCCATTCCTCTCCATGTCACTGGAAAGGCCATCCACACCAATCCCCTCACCTCCTCCCCACGTCGTTTGCTGGGGTAACTGTCCTTGTCTCTCACAAGCCACCGCCAAATGCCCGCCTGTCCACATAGCCGCATGTCTTCACTTGCCCTGCATATGTCACATATACTTGTGTACGAAAGAAGGCATCAATACATATGATGGTATAGGCATCCTCAATGACATCTTCAGACTGTATGATCCTTCTGGCAATCCTGCATAGGCACCCTGTTCCCACCTACCGACAGTTGCCGCATGAATCACCCCATAGGCCTTGAACACATCTCTCACATCTTCTTTCATAAGCCTCAAATGGACAATTACGAACCGTATCCACTTGTATGTCGCAGATACGTCCCTCAGCCGCACCTCAATCCTTCCCTCACAACCATTCTCTTGTCTTGATAATCGTCAACAGCTCTTCCGTAGACACCACTCGGCGAAATTTCACAAACACTCTTGTTGCTCCATTCAGTGATATCCCATAAATATCTGAAGTGGCAAATCCATATTTATCACGTAGAATGGCAGGTAAGATATCGTCTGCATTTGAAGGGTAAATGGCCCCAGCGAGCACCTCAATACACACTGTATTTACTCTCCTTCTGTATGACTCGGCCATTGCTGAGAAAATGAAGTTGTCAAAGCTGGCCACCAGAGGCGCCTGACAGCACACCCTCACACCACAGTGGTCGGGCAGCAACCTCCTCCCGGTGAGTGTTTGTGTCGTCTGCCGGGTCTCCATTAACAGGAATGGGATGGAGAGGTGCAGGTTTAATGGGGTGTCCAGGTTTCCCTATCTGCTGACATTCTGGACAACAGCGAATATGATTCTTTACATCTTGCCTTAACTCTGGCCAAAAAAATTATTTTGTTATTCGGTATTGAGTTTTGGTAATTCCCAAATGGCCTCCTAAAGAAGAGTTATGGGCTATTTTTAGTATCTGAGACCTAAACTTTCTGGAACCACTAATTTATCTGTTTGCTGTTTTCCCTCCACCTCCTTACCAGTTTCAGTGCAGACTAAGTAATTATTTTTTAAGAGATATTTGACCGGGTGACCCGAAGTGGATTTACCCATAGCTGCCTCAAAAGCAGAGTTTAGTGAGGAGTCTTTCCATTGTTCCTCCCGAAAGGACAGTCCCTCAGGCATGGAAACAGAGACATATGGCAATCCTGCAACCCTGGAATAGGAAGGCTTGATCTGGGGCTGTTCACTAAATTTATGAGGCTCTGGCCAGTTTTCCTCGCAAAACAAATTGGTCAGTTCGAGATCAGAGTCGTCCAAGGACGAGTTAACATTCTCATCAGACATCACTTTGGATTGTGCCCGAGTTATGGCCAACATCGGGGAAGAATTAATCATTATGGGTTCTATACATTTAGTAGACTCAATATTATTACCCAGTAATAGCATTGCATACTTCATAGGAAATCCCTCTGAGACACCAACATTCAAATACCCAGTGTAGTATTTACTCTGCACATAGATTTGATGTAAAGGGACATAAAATACTGCTCCTCCCAAAGCTTCTAACAGAACTGAGGACTGCAAAGAGGTTTGGTCAGAAAGAGGAAGTACTCCCTCTCTTATAAGTGAGCAATATGCTCCAGTATCCTAAAGGTTCTAACTTCCTTTTTCTCTAAATGTTCCTGAAGGGATATATGACAAGTGCTATAATAGGGGGCCATCCCCTATTAAAAATTTTCCCAAATGGTTGGGGTTTACTTGGATAATTGGGCCTGATGTGGCCAGGCTTGCCACAGTTGTAACATACCATCTCGGCTTTTACTTTGGCACCTCGTTGATTTTGTGGCTTGATACTGCCGCTTCGAATCACCATGTTGAGTAGTTTGAGGTCTCTTACCAGGTTGACCATGAATGAAGTAACGCTGCTCACCAGGTGATTTAGTTGACTGCTGACGAGATTCACCTTCATCTTGACCTTTAGTTCTCCACTCAGGAACTTTTTCTTTGACGATCTCTGCTCATACCAGGCTGTTGAGGAAAGAGATGAGACCGCTCGGACAAGGAGCGGTAAGTTTCAAAAGTATCAGCCAACCTGGCTGCTTCCAATGCCGTAGGCACTTGCCTTGTACCACTTTGTAAAAGCCCTGGTCTGCTGTCTCACAAAGTCAACGTAAGACTGACCCAACTGCCTTCTGCCGAGTTTGAATTCTTTCCTATACTTGGCAGGAATACATTGATAAGCCCAAAGAACAGTGGTTTTTACAATGCGATAGTTACCAAAATCATCATTTCCCAAAATGGAAGTAAATTTTTGTGCCTTACCAAACAACGCAGTATGCACCAGTGACGCCCAATGAACCTCAGGCCACCTAAAGGGGCCCCTTAAGGTAGCGTGGTGCGGAGAAAATTTTTCAAAAAAATTGAAAATTGAGTTAAACATATTGAAAATAGAGTAACTCTCTGGCTACACAATGGTACAAGAATCATTGTTCTACGACATTCCTAAAGAATTATGATCGTTTATAACACATATGGTGACGCCAACAACCGAAGTAGGCCGGCTGACAGTTCGTGAATTTTCGTATTTTTCCCGATATTTTCTTTAATTTCTTGTAGTATTCTTACTTATTATTATTATTATTATTATTATTATTATGTAATAATTGCCGATTTGGCATCATAACAGAGTGGGCGGAGCTTATAAGAAGAATTCCAGCCAATCAGGAACATTTGATTGCGTCAGCAAATTCCTGACTCAGGATAAGCCGGGAAATATGCTTCATTATAACGCTATTATCAATACTACGGCTTTTATATCTATCACAATTGATCTATTATGACATAATAGGCAATATAAATAACAAATAACCATAGTAAATACTCCAGAATGAATAATATGTGGCATAATATGATCGCCGCCTGGCACCGCCTCCATATTATCATAGTATATCCCTGGGTGTGGGTGTTCCTGGGGTGGTTCCATTTTCATTCTAGGGGACTTGTATTAAAGAAAACGAACAGGGCTAACTATGATATACACTCGTAATGCAAGATAAAGCTGAGAAAAATGCTATTTTGCTTTGGGAAAAATTTTTTTTTTTTTTTTGTTTCCTTGCGCGACCTTCCGGGCGGATTATCTCAAGTAAGTTATTCATCTATATATTGACCTGCAACCGTTAATAATCATAGGAATGAAATGAAACTCACAGACAACATAAAGAAAGGTTGTATTAATTAATACTGATTTGCTTTTTGAGATATCGTAATTAGGTTTTGATTTATGTGAGGTAAAATGTCAGATATTTTTCAACATGTAAAAAAACACAAACTTTATTTTTTAAGCATGAAGATAGGGATAAATTGCAGAAAGATAATCACAAGAATTTCAGATTAGCATTGTTTTATACGTAGGTGAAGCCATAACAGCTTCAACAAGTCCCACTATGACTACAGAACTTATTATATGTGATGTTTGGTAAAAATTTGATAAATATTTTTTTTCTCAGTTGTTTGTTGGGCGATCTTTTTGAAAACTGATACAAGTCACTTACAAAGGTGCTTCTTTACGTATAAAAAAATGAACGAAATCGAATAAAAAAAAAAAAAAAAAATTAGATCGTAGTGGCCCCTAAAGCTCGAGCCTGGTTTTCAAATGCTTCGAAAAACTGTTCAGGCTCTGCTTCAACAAAACGAGGAACAAACTGTACTGCCCTTTGCAAATTGAAGTCATCTACAGTCTGATGGAATTGTCTCCTCTCCTTCTCTCTATCAAACTCTTCCTTAGCAAATGCACGCTGTTCTTTAGTTTGTTCAAGAGTGAGTCTGGCTAGTTCAAGCGCCAGTGAACCAGACTCACCTGTCGATAACCCCACACCTGTGACTTGCTGGTTTTGCTCAGGAGTTTTGTCTCTCCCATTTTGTAGATACCTTAATGGTGACCTACGGTTAACAGCTCCTGTTGAGGGAGAAACATGAGACTGATCTGCCATAGTTTAAGTTTGTAGTTTACTCCTTATAATATCACGCAGCTGAGCAGCAGTAAGGGTACGCTGGCATTCAACATCAATAGAACAAGCGATACGCCAACAGCGCTGTAGAGAGAGTTTGGGTAACTTTAGAAGAGTGAACTCAGACACTAACCGTCTGACTCGAATAGGTGGCATTAACCCCCAACTTAACACGCTGTAGTGCTATGCATGGTACGACTTGCAGTATACTCATACGATAGCAGAGCTGACACGCAATAGCAAAGCCAATATGCACACACACAATAGCAAGGTTGACACACAATAACAAATCAAATTGCAGATACTCACAATAGCAGGCTGACCATAGCGAAGCGAATGCAAAGATGACACACAAATTTTCACTTGTCTTATATGGCAAGGTGAGCGTTGCTATTTAAGCCAAAATCGCAAGTTTTACGTAATCGGCACGACATATATATATGAAAAAAAGATCACAGTAAACAGGTGATATTGTCGTGCCGATTAGGTAAAACTGGTCAATTAGCAAGAACTCATTTAAAATTAAGTCCTTTCTAAAATTTTCTCTTATACGTTTAGAGATATATTTTTTTCATTTATGTTAATGTAAAAATTTATAATTTTGTACCAAGAGAAACTTTGAAAACCTACCTAACCTTATTACAACAAGCGCAATTTAATTTAGCCTAACCCAACTAAATATATTTTAGATACGTTAACATTAATTTAATAATAAACAAACACAATGAAATATATTTTATATATATATATATATATATATATATATATATATATATATATATATATATATATATATATATATATATATATATATATATATATATATATATATATATGTCGTGCCGATTAGGTACTGGTACTGATGACCTGAGCGTCGGTAAGCTGGGATGGAAGAAGGGTGGGTAAGGATAGAAATATGGGAAAAGGTTGGGTAAGGGTAGGAGGAGGAATATACAGGTGAGTGGCACGTCCACTCTGGGCGACGTGTCAGAGAAACTGCAGGCGTTGTTGATCGGTGTGGGTGACGCTGGAGCGAGTTGGAACAGCTGATGAGGCGGGTGGACTGCAGGCGGCTGCCAGACGTCGATAGCAGAGTCCCAGAAGGCAGGCAAGGTCGAGAAGGCAGTCACATTACAGTGATGTGTTGGATAAATCACTGAAGCGTTCCATTCACCAGCAAGGTGAACTGTCGTAGTGAGATGTGTTTTACTTTAATTAGACGTTGGAAGTTAGGATGTTGAAGGTCTCTTATAATGTTGTCGAGGGTCTGGAGTGTTGTAGTATTACATCTGAATTTAACAGTTCCATCTTGGAGATGTTGAGTAAGGTCATCAGGCATCATTGTTGAGGGAACTTGTCAGTAGTAAAGAATCTTACACCAAACATGGTGCATGGTGGAAGTGTTGGAGTGGCAGGGCTGGAAGACGAAGTCTCTGATTGGTTCGAGGGAGTAGGAGATGAAGGCTTCTCATTGGTGGGAGGTGGTTGTGGCGAGACTGGCAAGGAGGCAGCTGATTGGTTCTCGGTAGGGGTGTGTGGTGGTGGTGAGCTCTCATTGGTTGTTGTAGGCGTGACGTCAGTAGTAGCTGGTGGTGGTGGTGCGGCTTCAGCTGAGTCATCAGCAGGTAAAATAATGTCGTCAATATGCTGGGAATTGTTGAGTATCACAGAAGATGGTGGAGAATCTGGAAATTTGAACTCTGGCATGTTGTTTAATTTGAAGAGTTCGTTGATGGAGGATTGAACGTCCCAGGAACAGCAGCATTATGCATATGAGCATAGACCATGCAGTAGTAGATGGTGGTAGGGTCACTGGCAGGTGCGATGCTGGTAGTTGTAGGTTGCGTGGAGGCTTGGAGAATTTTAGTTGTGGTAGCTTGTAATTTTGTAATTGCAGCATAGGTGGGAGATTTTGAAGATGACTTTTTCTGTGCTGCTTCTTGGGTCTTCTTCAGAATGTCTTTACGAGTGGTACACTTAGCAGCAAGTGTGTGATGGTCGTTGCTTTTACAGTTGAGGCAAGATGGTGTTGGTGGAGCAGCGGCGGTGCATGATCTAAAATCATGTCCTTCACCACTACATGTAGTACAAAACTTCTTTTCCTTCACAGGACAGTCGCTGGTGTTGTGTGAATACGAGTAACAGGTCCAACAGTGAGAAATGTAGTGAAATCTCTCTGCCTCGATGCAGGTGGGGCTGACAAAGTAATAATATACAGCCAGTCCGTCGGCTAATGCAGTGGCAGCCATGTTGACGTCGGTAAACGTAACCTTGAGCATGGAGGAAGCTGTAGGTATTTTCATGATGCTCTCCACTGTGGCCCATGAGTTTTGATCTTCAATGGATGTCTTGAGTTCGTCGATAGGTTGAACTGTAAGAAGCTTATCTAGTTTTTTAAGGAAAACTGTTCTTCTTGCCCTGAGAGCTGGAGATGACATGACAGTAAATCCTCGTTCAGAGAGAGTGGTGGTGGCTGTTGTAGTGAGTAGCTTCTCTGCATCTTCATCATCGTTGCAGACAACAATAAATGCTTCTTTCAGGGTCAATATGGTGTTGAACTTCACCTGTAGCACGCTCTTAACAGCAACTGCTAGAGCAAGTTTGGATGAATCATTCACAGTGCCACTGTTGGGTTTGATCTTGACACGATTTGCGTAGCTCATCGTGATGAAGGTAGAAATTCCCCTCCCCAACGGGGATCGTAGGGAGACTGAAGGAAGTCAGAGCTGCTGTGACCGCACTGGGCAGAGTCAACTAGCAGACTCCTGTGTCTGTGTGTGTGTGTCCGATTAGGTAAAACTTGGGATTTTGGCTTAAATAGCAACGCTCACCTTGCCATATAAGACAAGTGAAAATTTGTGTATGCAATAATTTCGCCAAAATCATTCTGAACATAACGAAAAAAATATATTTCATTGTGTTTGTTTAGTATTAAATTAATGTTAAAGTATCTAAAATATATTTAGTTTGGTTAGGCTAAATTAAATTGCGCTTGTTGTAATAAGGTTAGGTAGGTTTTCAAAGTTTCTCTTGGTACAAAATTATAAATTCTTTCATTAACATAAATGAAAAAAATATATCTTTAAACGTATAAGAGAAAATTTTAGAAAGGACTAAATTTTAGATGAGTTCTTGCTAATTGACCAGTTTTACCTAATCGGCACGACATATATATATATATATATATATATATATATATATATATATATATATATATATATATATATATATATATATATATATATATATATATGTCGTGCCGATTAGGTAAACTTTTTTACTTAAATAGCAACGGTCACCTTGCCATATAAGACAAGTGAAAATTTGTGTATGCAATAATTTCCAAAATCATTCTGAACATAACTAAAAATATATATTTCATTGTGTTTCTTTATTATTAAATTAATGTTAACGTATCTAAAATATATTTAGTTGGGTTAGGCTAAATTAAATTGCGTTTGTTGTAATAAGGTTAGGTAGGTTTTCAAAGTTTCTCTTGGTACAAAATTATAAATTCTTACATTAACATAACTAAAAAAATATATCTTTAAACGTATAAAATTTTTTTTAGAAAGGACTTAATTTTAAATGAGTTCTTGCTAATTGACCAGTTTTACCTAATCGGCACGACATATATATATATTTATATATATATATATATGTCGTGCCGATTAGGTAAAACTGGTCATGCTAGAACTCATCTAAATTAAGTCCTTTCTAAAATTTTCTCTTATACGTTTAAAGATATATTTTTCATTTATGTTAATGTAAGAATTATAATTTTGTACCAGGAAAACTTGAAAACTACCTAACCTTATTACAATACGCAATTTAATTAGCTAACAACTAAATATATTTTAGATACGTTAACATTAATTTAATAATAAACAAACACAATGAAATATATTTTCGTTATGTTCAGAATATTTACGAAATATTGCATAAACAAATTTTCACTTGTCTTATATGGCAAGGTGAGCGTTGATATTTAAGCCAAAATAGCAAGTTTTACCTAATCGGCACGACATATATATATATATATATATATATACATTAAAGCCAGGATTTGATCCAGCGTCACCATGCTCAGCCCCGCGAGGACAAGCCAATGTATGCTTCACTTTATCCACTGGGTCAACAATCTTCAAACACCAAGCGACCAGTGGAACTGTGCATGGGTCATGGAGCCTCAGAGTCAAATTTCAACCTAATCCTTTTTGGGTATCAGCTTTTACGAGTAGTCTTTATATTATTAAAATCACGAAGCAAGTGATTTTGAATAATTTTCAGAAATGTGGCTAGCCAGGATTCAACCTTGAGTCGCCATGCCAGCCCCGTGAGAACAGGACAGTGTATGCATCACTCTAACCACTGGGGAAACAATCCTCAAAACACCAGGCACCCTGTGGAACTGGGCATGTTTTCCCTGATGCGAAAACATACATGGATTTGGAGGATCAGATACTAATTACAACCTCATCCTAAACCATACCACGTCTGGGACTGAGCTCGTGGCGAGTTCAATCCCCGCCTGTGGTATGGTTTGTTTGCAATCACATCATTACGATTTCGTGAATCAACCTCATCCTGTTTGGGAACCAGCCTTCACGAGTAGTGATTCGTACATTGTCCTGTTTTCACAGGGTTGGGTAAGGTGACGCACGATCGAATCCTGGCTGGCCGCAGTTCTCTTAATGATTCAGAATCACTTTTCTCATGATTGCGTTTTTATATAGACTGTTCGTGAAGGCTGGTACCCAAACACGATTAGGTTGAAATACCATAACTTTATTGAATTGGATAATATAATAATATTAAGTGGATTATATAACAATATTAAGTAGAAAATATAGTTTTATTGTATTGGATAATATAATATGATGAAGAATATAATTTAGGTAAAATTATTAGGTAGATAATATAATATTATAAAGATGATAATATAATATAAGCCTTTAGGTGTTAGGTTCCAGTTGATATTATTCTTTCTGTATAACACTTTAAGTAGTCAAGATTGTTGCTACAACTTCTTCAGTTTCCACGAGAGTCGACACATGCGTGTTTGAAGGTCTCGTATTGAGTATCGTAGCTGAGTACTTAAGAGTTGTGAGTCCACTCATGTCGTCCACTCCTCCGTCAACCACTACAGCAAGTACTTGACTTCGCCTTCAACCACAACAGCAACTTCAACGTTCATTAAATAGTTACAACAGCCAATACTTTACGCCTTCTTCTACAAAGTCTCCTGGTAAGTCACTCCAGGAAGTACTTGACTTCTCCTTCAACCAATGCACCAACAACAACGTCTCTCACTAAATCACTACAACACTTAATAGACCCCATCTCTTAACTATTTCCCTGTCAATTAAGACATATATATGTCGTGCCGATTAGGTAAAACTGGTCAATTAGCAGGAACTCATTTAAAATTAAGTCCTTTCTAAAAATTTCTCTTATACGTTTAAAGATATATTTTTTTCATTTATGTTAATGTAAAAATTTATAATTTTGTACCAAGAGATACTTTGAAAACCTACCTAACCTTATTACAACAAGCGCAATTTAATTTAGCCTAACCCAACTAAATATATTTTAGATACGTTAACATTAATTTAATAATAAACAAACACAATGAAATATATATTTTTCGTTATGTTCAGAATGATTTTGGCGAAATTATTGCATACACAAATTTTCACTTGTCTTATGTGGCAAGATGAGCGTTGCTATTTAAGCCAAAATCGCAAGTTTTACCTAATCGGCACGACATATATATATATATATATATATATATATATATATATATATATATATATATATATATATATATATATATATATATATATATATATATATATATTATATATATATACACTCATCTGAGTTTTCTTTGATTTTATCTTAATAGTTCTTGTTCTTATTGCTTTTTCTTTCATATCCATGGGGAAGTGGAATAAGAATCTTTCCTCCGTAAGCCATGCGTGTTGTAAAAGTCAACTAAAATGCCTGTAACAGTGGGCTAGTAACCCCTTTTCCTGTATAGATTTACTAAAAAGAAAAAGAAGAAAACCGTCAAAGTGGGATGTTTGAAAGAGATGATTGTAGATGTTACGAATGTAAAGAAGCTGGATGTCCTGGCTTTAAGTGAGACAAAGCTGAAGGGGGTAGGAGAGTTTCAGTGGGGAGAAATAAATGGGATTAGGTCAGGGGTTTCAAATAGAGTTACAGCTAAAGAAGGAGTGACAATAATGTTGAATAATCAGTTATGGCAGGTAAAGAGGGAATATATATGTATAAATTCAAGGATTATGTGGAGTAAAATGAAGGTTGGATGTGAAAAGTGGGTTATAGTAAGTGTTTATGCACCTGGAGAAGAGAGAAGTGTAGAAGAGAGAGCTAGATTTTGGGAAATGTTGAGTGAGTGTGTGGGGAGTTTTGAACCAAGTGAGAGAGTAATTGTGGTTGGGGATCTTAATGCTAAAGTGGGTAAAAATGTTGTGGAGGGAGTAGTAGGTAAATTTGGGGTGCCAGGGGTAAATGTAAATGCAGTACCATTCATTTGCAACTGGGACCACTTCTATGGCCGAAATGACATGTATGCCAGGGATGGGGTTCACTTATCCAGGGCAGGTGTGGATTTTCTTGCTAGCTCAGTTGAGGGTGTTGTTAGGACTTTAAACTAGGATTAGTTAGAGGTATGGGTTTAGAAATGGAAAATACTGAATGTCGAAATTTAGATCTAGGCTTTGATATAAAAAATCTTAACAATAACAAGGACAGTAATAGGTATAGTGGAAAAACAGAATGGAGCAGGAAGGGTAAAGAGAAAGGAGGGTCTTTAAAAGTGTATTATACAAATAGTCGTAGTGCTAGGAATAAGATGGACGATTTGAGATTAGTTGCAAGTGCAGGAAAACATTGATGTATTTCCCAAACTGAGGGGGTGGTTCAATAGGGAAAAATGGGGACATGCCCCCCGAATGTCATATCGGGGTTTTTAAATTGTTCCAAGTAGACAGAAGTTTCGGGAAGGGGGGGGGTGGCACCGGGTCCGGATCCCTTGAAAATGTTGCATGGGAATAAAATTGAAAAAACACATACAGAGTCTGTCTGGGAAAAATTTTTAAAAGGGGGATGAAAAAATTTTTTTTAGGTGTGATATACCTCCCCCAAAATTAGATAGGGACCAAGGGAGACTACTATGGGAGGGGGAAAATTTTACAACCCACAATGCACGATAACGTAGTTATTCGGGGGACTTCAACTTTAGTCAAATTGATTGGAATTTTTTTACTGGGAATTTAGAATCTAACAATTTTAAAATAGTTCAAGATTGTTTTTTTAAGCAGTTTGTGACAGAACCTACAAGGGGGAAAAAACCTGTTTACTTAGTTCTTGGAAACAAGGAAACCCTTGTTAATAATTTAGAAATTTCAGAGGAACTCGGGGCCCCAAACAAACCCCAAATCCCAAATTTCCTTTGGGATTGGAAAGGAAGTTTCCCTAGTAGGAATAACTCAGTAACGGTCCCAGATTTTCGCAACGAAATTAACAATGGACTTAAGGCACTTATCATCTTGGGGCTGGGGTAATGAAGAGATCTATCAATATGACAATTTTCTGAACACTATACATGCTGCCCAAAGAACATTTATCCCATATAAAGGGAAATTTTGATCGAATAGAAATGACCCAAAATGGGTGAATAATAGGCTCAAATATCTTTTTTTGGGCAGAAAAAGGAATTTATAGGCGTATCAAAAGAGGGGAGGGTCCCTCTTTCGAATCAGTATATTGACATTAAGAGGACGTTAAAAAGGGGGGTAAGAAAAGTAAGCTTTTGGGGCTACAAAAATTTAAAATTGCTAGGGGTTAAAAAAACCCAAAAAATTTTTTTAGGTGTATAGAACAA
>WNWK01043097.1:0-15671 GCA_009830355.1 Cherax destructor
ATAGTATTCGTAATGCCTTTGCTAATAACCACTCGTTATCGCCATCTTTTTTGACCTTGAGAAAGCTTATGATACAACTTGAAGGTATAATATCTTGGCCCAGGCCCACTCCTTAGGCCTCTGTGGCAATCTACCATTTTTCCTTAAGGCCTTCTTAACTGAAAGACATTTCCATGTCCGGGTTAGTAATGTGCTTTACCCGGAGTTCGTCCAAGCAGAAGGTGTCCCCCAGGGATGTGTTCTGAGCACAACACTCTTTCTCCTTGCTATAAATAATCTGGCATCTGTTTTCCCATCCAATATTTGGTCAACGCTTTATGTTGATGACTTTGCTATAGCTTGTGCAGGTGCTGACTTTCACCTCATTGCAGTTTCCCTCCAGCATGCCATCAACCGGGTTTCCGATTGGGCCACCACTCACGGGTTTAAGTTTTCTAGTGGCAAAACTCATCAAATTACGTTTACTAGACGTTCAG
Source organism: Cherax destructor (assembly GCA_009830355.1). Classification (NCBI taxonomy): domain Eukaryota; kingdom Metazoa; phylum Arthropoda; class Malacostraca; order Decapoda; family Parastacidae; genus Cherax; species Cherax destructor. The sequence continues at coordinate 477 of WNWK01043097.1, forward strand.
TGGTCTCTGGTTATCCATTGTTCCTATACGGCTCACGTATCCCAGAACGTGATACAGTCAGGTTTCTCGCCCTCCTGTTTGACCGCCGATTGTCCTGGAAACCTCACATTACCTCTCTGAAGGCGACTTGTCATAGCCGGCTGAACCTCCTTAAAACCCTAGCACATCTTTCATGGGGGCTGATCATAGAACTCTCCTTCGCCTGCATTCATCCCTAATTTTATCGAAACTCGATTATGGTGACCAGATATATTCGGCGGCCTCCCCTGTTACTCTTTCCAGCCTTAATCCCATCCATCACCAGGGATTGCGTTTATGCCTTGGTGCATTTCGTTCTTCCCTGGTTGAGAGCCTATATGTAGAAGCGAACATTCCATCCTTGTCCAATCGTCGTGATGCACATTGCCTTCGCTATTATGTTCGCTCTCATGACCTCCGCAATCCTTCCATGTATAGGATTGTCACAGATGTTAGTAGACGCTCTTTATTTGTTCATCGACCCTGTTTACTTCGTCCCTTTTCTCTTCGTCTACATTCGCTCTTGTCTTCCCTTCAGCTACCACCTTTCTATGTTCATGTGACATCTTCCTTTTCCCTACCCCCTTGGGAAGTTCCTGCTGTCCGTGTCTGTTCTTTTCCTCTGCCTTGCGCGGAAGCCCAACTACCTACTGCGGCTTCTCGCTCTCTTTTTCTAGACCACTTCCGTTCTCATTCCCATGCCATCGCAGTGTACACCGATGGTTCTAAATCATCAGACGGCGTTGGATTCGCAGCAGTGTTTCCAGACAGCATCGTGCGAGGGCATCTATTATCCTCAGCTAGCATATTTACAGCTGAATTGTATGCCATTCTTGTGGCACTTATCCATATTGCATCTATGCCCGTGTCACCATTTGTGGTCGTTTCAGACCCCCTTAGTGCTTTACAGGCTATCCGAAAATTTGATACACCTCACCCCTTAGTTCTTCGTATCCAACTTTGGCTACGCCGTATCTCTAGCAAACACAAAGATATTGTTTTTTGCTGGTTCTCTGGTCATGTTGACGTACAGGGCAATGAACAGGCAGACACTGCTGCGCGGTCAGCAGTACATGACCTTCCAGTTTCATATAGAGGTGTTCCATTCACAGACTATTTTTCAGTCATTGCTACCCACCTTCGCACCCGTTGGCAACAACGTTGGTCTGACCTGCTAAATAACAAATTTCATTCTATTAAACCGAGTACAGTGGACCCTTGAAAATAGGCTCCCTTGAATATAGGCGAATTTGAAAATAGGCCACTTTTTTCAGCAAAATATTGGCTTGATATTAGTCCGTTGGCTTAAAAATAGGCGGTTGTCTGAAATGCGTCCGCGTGGCCTCCCAGCCTTCTGGGCACATAAACACCACATTGAGCGTCAGTGTGCCACTGTTTACCAGCAAGTGACCGCCACCCACGCATTCGTACCATACATTTTGTCATTATTCCATTGTTTTTAGTGCTTGCAACTGCTAAATAAGCCACCATGGGCACAAAGAAAGTTCCTAGTGCCAGCTCTGTGGTAAAGAGTGTAGCAGGGAGTGTAGCAGGGATGCAGGGAGTGTAGCAGGAATGCAGGAAGTGTAGCAGGGATGCAGGAAGTGTAGCAAGGATGCAGGGAGTGTAGCAGGGATGCAGGAAGTGTAGCAGGGATGCAGGAAGTGTAGCAAGGATGCAGGGAGTGTAGCAGGGATGCAGGGAGTGTAGCAGGGATGCAGGGAGTGTAGCAGGGATGCAGGGAGTGTAGCAGGGATGCAGGGAGTGTAGCAGGGATGCAGGGAGTGTAGCAGGGATGCAGGGAGTGTAGCAGGGATGCAGGAAGTGTAGCAGGGATGCAGGGAGTGTAGCAGGGATGCAGGGAGTGTAGCAGGGATGCAGGAAGTGTAGCAGGGATGCAGGGAGTGTAGCAGGGATGCAGGAATTGTAGCAAGGATGCATGGAGTGTAGCAGGGATGCAGGGAGTGTAGCAGGGATGCAGGGAGTGTAGCAGGAATGCAGGGAGTGTAGCAGGGATGCAGGGAGTGTAGCAGGGAGTGTAGCAGGGATGCAGGAAGTGTAGCAGGGATGCAGGGAGTGTAGCAGGGATGCAGGGAGTGTAGCAGGGATGCAGGGAGTGTAGCAGGGATGCAGGGAGTGTAGCAGGGATGCAGGGAGTGTATCAGGGATGCAGGGAGTGTAGCAGGGATGCAGGGAGTGTAGCAGGGATGCAGGAAGTGTAGCAGGGATGCAGGGAGTGTAGAAGGGATGCAGGGAGTGTAGCAGGGAGTGTAGCAGGGATGCAGGGAGTGTACCAGGAATGCAGGAAGTGTAGCAGGGATGCAGGGAGTGTAGAAGGGATGCAGGGAGTGTAGCAGGGAGTGTAGCAGGGATGCAGGGAGTGTACCAGGAATGCAGGGAGTGTAGCAGGGATGCAGGGAGTGTAGCAGGGATGCAGGAAGTGTAGCAGGGATGCAGGGAGGGTAGCAGGGATGCAGGGAGTGTAGCAGGGATGCAGGGAGTGTAGCAGGGATGCAGGGAGTGTAGCAGGGATGCAGGGAGTGTAGCAGGGATGCAGGGAGTGTAGCAGGGATGCAGGGAGTGTAGCAGGGATGCAGGGAGTGTAGCAGGGATGCAGGGAGTGTAGCAGGGATGCAGGGAGTGTAGAAGGGATGCAGGGAGTGTAGCAGGGATGAAGGGAGTGTAGCAGGGATGCAGGGAGTGTACCAGGAATGCAGGGAGTGTAGCAGGGATGCAGGGAGTGTAGCAGGGATGCAGGGAGTGTAGCAGGAAGGCAAGGACTTGGTACCTGAAGTATTAATGGAAGGGGATTCTCCTTCCAAACACTAGCAACACCACCTTCCTCTCCCCTCCTTCCTTCTTCCACACATCAACAACTCTTCAATAAAGGTAAGTGTCAATTTATTACTGTTTTATACTATATATCTCATTGTTTTCTGTGTAGATAAATGTACATTTCATTTAAAAAAAAATATTTTTTAAATACTTTTGGGTGTCTGGAACAGATTAATTTGATTTACATTATTTCTTATGGGGAAAATGGTTTTGAAAATCGTCCACTTTGAAAATAGGCGGACTCTCGGGAATGGATTATGGACGATTTTCAAGGGCCCACTGTATAGGTTTCTGGCCTTCTTGTCACCAATGTTGAGGTTGGGAGACTACAATCTCCCGTCTTCGCATCAGCCACACTCGTCTTACTCATGGGTATCTCATGGAGAGGCTCCCTGTCCCTCTCTATGAGCATTGTCAGGTTCCAGTATCTGTTTGCCATATTCTGTTGGACTGCCCACTCTATCAATGAGCACGTAGAATTTACCTCCAACGTCGTCTTCGCTCTGCTGCCCTTTCTTTACCTTCCCTTCTTGCTGATGGGCCCTCCTTTAATCCTGACTCTCTCCTTGACTTTTTGACAGCAACTGACTTACTACACTAACTCTGAAGATTATACCTCTAGCACTCCCCTCAGTCCCTTCTACCTCAATCTCCTGCTACCCTCTACCCCTGCACTATCCACTGTCCTGCTGCACTCCATACCCTACTAATCATCCCTCTCCCTCTTACAACCCATTCTCCCTGCATCCTGCCCTAACCTGCTGCGCTGTATGACCCCTGTGGTTTAGCACTTGTTTTTAATTATAATAATAATAATGAAGAAGTTTGGCAGACCATTCCTGCTTCAATTCACTACAGGGATATATATGAAAGACAGTAGTAGATAAGGTAATCAGTCCCTCAACCTTGAAGAATGTGCTCAGTACCTTAGTGTTAATTAATCTGAAGCACAAGCAAGAAAACTAATTCTTACATACTGGAGTTAGATGAGGTGCAGCAGTTGCAGGCATCACCACAGATAGGCAGAACCCACCAGTGAGTCAGTATTGTTTACTATTGATATAATGGCACTTGTCTGATACAGCAACACCAGGAATATTGGTACAGAGGATATCTTCTGCAACTTGTTTGCTAACCTCGGGCCTAACTTTTGGGCATGACCAACTCCCACTAGTGGGTCCCACCCACCTTGTGATTATGCCTTCAGCTGCTGCCCCTCACCCAACTGTAGTATATAAACATCAGTCTTCCTACCTGTTCTTCAGATTCATCAATACTAAGGTACTGAACACTTTCATGGGTAAGGTACTGAACACCTTCATGGGTAAGGTACTGAGCACCTTCATGGGTAAGGTACTGAACACCTTCATTGGTAAGGTACTGAGCACCTTCATGGGTAAGGTGCTGAACACCTTCATGGGTAAGGTACTAAACACCTTCATGGGTAAGGTACTGAACACCTTCATGGGTAAGGGGTCGATTACCTCAACTTCCACTGTCTTCTTTATATAATCATTGTGTTAAATTAATAGTTGCTAGCCAGTGAAATTTTTTCAAAATGAAGATGGCCAAGTGTTGGAAATATACCTACTTCATTAAAGTTTTGATATTGTATCCCACTGATGTACAGTGGACCCCCGAGTTTCGGTCATAATTCATTCCAGAAGGCTGTTCAAGTGCCATTACCGAACGAATTTGTTCCCTTAAGGAAAAATGTAAATTAGATTAGTTCTTTCAGACCCCCAAAAATACACATACAAAAGCACTTACAATATTAAACTTACATAATTGTTCGATTTCCGAGGTGACCGAAACTCGGGGGTCCACTGTATTGGTAAGCTAGGTTGGGTTGTGTTAAAGTTACCATTCATTTTGGGTTAGGTTTGCTTAGGTTAAATTATATATTCCTATAAAAAACATATTTAATCACATACAGTGGTACCTCGGTTTTTGTACAGCTCCCAACTCGAACAATTATGTAACTGTATTTTTGTAAGTGCTTTTGTAAGTGTATTTTTGGGGGTCTGAAACGGACTAATCTAATTTACATTTGTCCTTATGGGAACAAATTCGTTCGGTAACGGCGCTCGAACAGCATTCTGGAATGAATTATCGACGAAAACCGAGGTACCACTGTATAAGCAAATTAGAAAAGCAGACCATGGCAGTGAGGTGGCTGAGGAAAAATAGGAAACATTGAGGTTTGAACATTTATCTCTTGGTGCATGAATGATCTGGCTGAGTATGGTTTATTATATAATATAATTATAATTAACACACAAGCTGTTTCCCACCAAGGCAGGATGACCAGAAAAAGAAGAAACACTTTCATCATCATTCACTCCATCACTGTCTTGCCAGAGGCGCACCAACACTACACTACAGTATAGTTTATAGGACTTTTATTTACTATATACTGTACCTGTTAATGGCTGTGAGGATGGCAACCCTCCACGATCTACTCTCACACTAGGCCTACTAAAGTAGGAAGGTTGTGCTATATTTACAAAAACTTAGATGATTGTTTACTTTTCTTTGGTCCCTACTGCTTGCACCTTTCTTTTCCACATTATCTGCTGTGGTTGTCTTTAAAAAAAAACTGTCAGATATTGTTAAATGCTGAATAAGCAATAATTAGTTAATTCAGGAACAAAAACCAACACAGGAGATTAAAAATAAATATATACTGAAAATAAGTTAAAGTGTGTATGATATATGTCATCTTACATATTCATGAGGCAAAAAGAAAAACACAGAAATAATTACATAGTGTAAAACATTTAACTGTCTTCTGTTTCACATAGGTGAGAAAATGGTGTTTATTGTTTACCAAAATTATATTAACTTAATACTATTTACATCAGTGTTTTAGTGCATCAAAACCAACATAGTGAGGACTACACCTCATTATTATTAGTTATAATTATAACCAAAATTTTTAAAGGTGTGGGACCCCTGTGGTTTAGCACTTCTTCTTTTTTATAATAATAATAATTTAAAGGGGTGGACCAGTAAGCCAGCAGAAGGCCTCGGTCAGATGACTTAAAGCTCCAGCTGTGGGTCATCATATGACTAAGACCTGCATCAGGAAACACTGTTTCCTGACAAACCTTAGCTAACTTGGCCTCACTAGATAAACATACATGTTTGTTGAAGCATGATAATTAAGGCAAGTTTGTAAAGTTGTATTTTTTTACTTTAGTCAAATGCTATTTTAGGGGAGCTAATTTTTTTGCATGTGAAGTATCACTAGTCATTAATTACTTTCTACCAGTTTGTGTACATGTTCACAGGCATTTTAAGGCCTTGATGCTGGTGAAGGGCCTCTTGATCCAAGGAATTAGAGCTACTCTCCCTTGGATCAAACTTGATTACAAACCCGTCCCATGGCCAGGCTCCATGAGTAGAAACACTCTCAGCTCATCAAAGAAACACCTTTATTCCCCAAGAATATAACATGTTCACAGACAAGTCCAGACTGAGTTAGTGTACATTCAAGTACAAGTGTGTAAGACAAGTGCTTCAAGTTAATATATGCATGTAGAGTATTACAGTATTCACTGTTGGCTGTAGCTGGTGTAAAAGAAGCATGTTATCATGCAGGAGGCATGTTATAATGCAGAAAGCATGCAGTCATACAGGAAGCATGTAGTCATGCTTCTAATAAGCTTTTAGATTTCATATGCCAAATCCTGCTTGAAGAAATTATTCCTTAACAAAACTTCATGTAATTTCAGTTGTGTATTAAAAACACTAACATATATTGATTGTTTCTTTTACCATGCTATGCTTTGTTTGTATTATATTTTATATTATGCATTGATTAGTTGCTATTAAAAATCATTCTGTGTGTATACCTACAGTATTCATACATTTATATACACTCATATACATTTGTGAAGGTGTGGACTGTGGAGGCACTGGTTAGATAAGTACATACAGTGGAACCCCGGTTTTCGAACTTAATCCGTTCCAGACACCCAAAAATATTAACAAAAAATAAATTTTATAGAGAATAACTATAGTGTTGCAGCTCTTCAGTGGTTAGCTCTTCCCTGTGGTCGTCCATCAACTCTTCCACATTCATTACCTTAAAATACAGTATTTGTAGTACTTTTTTGTAGGAAGTCTCTTGTCTGACTTTTTTTGGGTTATCCTAGGTTCTCTACACATATGCTGCTATGTATGATAATCTATGTAACTGTATTTGTGTATACAGTGGACCCCCGAGTTTCGGTCACCTCAAAACTCGAACAATTATGTAAGTGTACAGTGGACCCCCAAATTACGTACACCCTGGAAATCGTACAATTATGTAAGTATAATATTGTAAGTGCTTGTGGAAGTGTATTTTTGGGGGTCTGAAATAGACTAACCTAAGTGACATTATTTCTTAAGGGAGTAAATTCGTTCGGTAATGGCACTTGAGCAGGATTCTGGAATGAAGTTTTTACGATACTCGGGGGTCCACTGTATTATTGTAAGTGCTTTTGTAAGTGTATTTTTGGGGGTCTGAAATGGACTAACCTATTTTACATTATTCCTTAAGGGAGCAAATTCGTTCGGTAATGGCACTTGAGCAGCCTTCTGGAACGAATTATGACCGAAACTCGGGGGTCCACTGTACCTGAATAAACTTACTAAGTAGCTGGTAGATGTAGGTAGCCAGTAGAGATAGGTAGCCGGTAAAGGTAGGTAGCCTGGGCTACATACATACACCTACCTACATCTTCTTTCTTTCAACACGTCGGCCGTTTCACACTGAAGCGGGGTGGCCCAAAAGGAAAAACGAAAGTTTCTCCTTTTACATTTAGTAATATATACAGGAGAAGGGGTTACTAGCCTCTTGCTCCCGGCATTTTAGTCGCCTCTTACGACACGCATGGCTTATGGAGGAAGAATTCTGTTCCACTTCCCCATGGAGAACCTACCTACATAGCTACATGATATTTAATGCGGCCCAGAGCCATATTATTACCATCACATACCTTGTTCACCGAGTTTAATCGTTTCTAACAACTACCTTTAGATGCCATCATAAACAAAGGGAGAAGTAATGAATAATTCATGCTGAGAATTGTAAACAAAAGCATTATGTATTGAGGGCTGTTATTGGGCCAGAAGGATTAATGAAAATGTCTATATTAACGTAAAACAAGACATTTAATGTGCCCAAGAGTGAGTCATGAATGTATGAGAGGCCCAGGCAGACACGTCTAATACGGTACAATTTCTGAATCAAGGTTCGACATCCGGAGCAAAATTTTGCACAAAAAACGGTTCTAAAACTGAATCATCCGATAACTGGGGTGTGCAAAAACCGGGGTTCCACTGTATACTTTCCTGCATGATAATAAACACATGTAACAAACAGCAGTACTTATCTTTTAACAGCTCGATTTCCAGCAGGCTCTTCCTGGTATCGCCTTCGTAGTTGCTGTAGCAGTATCCACAGTGGCTGTTGATTAGTGAATAAATCCATTACATTTTGCCCCATATAATTCAGTACATATATCACATTGGAATACATGTGATGCTGATGGATACTCACTGGTGTTTTGGGGTTGACACTCAAATGACGGTCTCTAAGGTGGGGAATATTCTTCTGACATTAACCTAAACACTGCAGTGGCTTGGGGCAAATGAAAGGGGAATAAAACGTGCCTGACTCATAGCTGGAGTCCTGTGTCGTTGGTGCAACACGATGCCAATATCGGTGTCTTGATAGTAGATTGACGAAGTGTCTCGGGGAATGTTGCACTAATGTTCGCCACAACACATCAGGAATGTACGTTGCAGTCACTCGCAATACCAGTTACACTATTGTCATTCAGTACAATTACTTTTGTGGAATTATCCACAGTAGGGAGAAAGCTAAATAACACTGTATACCTCAGCACTCCCAATGTTCAATCAAGAAAGTCACATAGAGATGCTATAAACACTACGTGATTAGTTCTACCGCGAATTTCCTGACTCGTATAAGGGAACTAGTCTAATTTTCCTAGTTTCCTGAGATTGTGAGAATGAACAAGAGTCAAGAACACACTGGTCAATACTGTCTCTTTGTCCTTTAGTGACAGGGCGGCAGTTCCCTCTTGTGACACACGCCTCATTCGTTCTTTGAAGCAATCTGACCCAGCCGCCCTCCTAGCGCCCTCGTTCATCTTACACACAAAGATAATGCCTAGCTCAGCTTTATGTACCTTCCTTCCTACATATTGCGACAAGGATTAACACAAGAGGGCCGATTCCTTGTCGCTTAGTCGTGGGCTAATAGTTATAATGCCCCTGACTTGTAGACTAAGTTGGGCACAGGTTTTCCCTTAATTTTCCTGCTATGGGGAAAGAGTACTTACTCTCATTTAACCCTCATTGTGTAGTTGCTCAGGAATTCTAGCAAGGAGAGGTTGTGTATGATTATGCCTGGTACATACATCTGGGAAGTACAATGCCTGCACTTTAAAGGAGGGGTTTGGGATATTGGTTGTTTGAAATGACATCTGAGCTGTCATATCTGGGTGCCTCTACAAAGAGTAATTGTGTGACTGATGGTGAAAGTGTTTCTTTTTTTTTTGGGGGGGGGGTCATCCTGCCTCAGTGGGAGATGGCTGACATGTTGTAAAAAAAAAATATATATATGTATACTGTATATACAGTACATACTATCTAATTTCATATTTTTGCTTTAGTTTTGCCTGTAAAGATTTTAAATTTTATGAATTGGCTTCTTTCAACAAATGCAAGGTTAACACAAATATCTCAGTTCTGATATTTTACCAAACTACATCCCTTCAGAGTGCAGGCAATGCACTTCCCATCTCTGCAACAAGTCCTGTTGGCCACTTTCTTGGAATCCCTTCATAAATGTTCTTTTGTTCACACTCCTAACAGCATGTCAAATCTCATCTATCAATGATCTAATACTGTAATAACATTATTTATTTGTTTTCCTGTTTATATTCAGTGCACCTGCACTCCCATGTTGCCTGGGTTGCCACCTGCTTAAGCTTTAACCCTTTCAGGGTCCGTGCCGTAGATCTACGGCTTTGAGTTGAAGGTCCAAACCGTAGTTCTACGCCATGAGCTCAGCTCACTCAGATAAGCTGTGAGCGGTAAATTTGGGCCTAGATATGAGAGAATACATCTATGTGGTAAGTGTGCACCACATAAAACAAATCCTGCAGCACACAGTGCATAATGAGAGAAAAAAAACTAAGACTGTAATTTTTTATTAAAACACCGACTTTGCAGTGTTTTTTTGTATGTTTTTTATAGATGTATTTGCAATTTCTTGGTATCATTTGATAGAATGGAAGATATATTACAGAAATAGAGATGATTTTGATTGGTTTTAGTACTGGAAATGGCTTGAAACTGAGCTCAAAGTAGAGGAAATGTTAAATTTTTGTCGATGTTCAAGAGTAAACAAATGACCTCACACGTCTAATACGCGCCAGCTGGTGGGTCTTAATATACGTTCACAAATGTGGTGATATTATTTATACAATTATTACAATATTGCATAAGAGTAAATCTTCCATTTTTTGGTTTGAATAAAAATTCATTATGTGAATAAAAATACAAATGGAATTCATTTGTAAAGACTGAAAACGTAACTAATGAACAGAGGAAATGTTAGTTTAGTGCCAGGAATGCCTGCATTGTTTATTCTGGACCCTATTTTGAAATTGGAATATTTTGAACTTTGTGTTAAATTGGCTAAATTACCAATTTCCGATCACTTTATTTTGTAGTTGAAACAGTTGACTGGGCGATTTATTGTGCTCAATCGATAGAATAGAAGTAATACTAGCGAAATAGCTAAGAATTTGGTCGACTGCAATAATGTAATTGGCCTAAAATGGGAGTCAAAGTCGGCAAAATTGCCAATGCGTAAATATCGCTGACCCATCAAAATTCGCGAGAGCATAATTTCGTCAATTTTCCATCAAATTTCGTACTTTTTGTTTTATTACCTTCAGAAAAATATTCTCTACCATTTCATAAGAAAAAATAAAAAAAGTTTTTGAAAATTCTTGGACCCTGGTGCACACTTTGAAATTTGGCCTCTGGACCCTGAAAGGGTTAAGTACAAGTTGGTATAATCTGAGGAGGAATATCTCTCAGGTGGAACCATTGACCACGCTCGTTCATGCAACTTTCACCAGTATATTGTTTACTTGCTAAAAAATTTTATTTTCTCTATGATGGTATTTTTTTTTTAACAAACCGGCCATATCCCACTGGGGCAGGGTGATCTAAAAAGAAAAATGAAAGTTTATCTTTTTAAAATTAGTAATGTATACAGGAGAAGGGGTTACTAGCCCCTTGCTCCCAGCATTTTAGTCGCCTCTTAGGGGACACATGGCTTACGGAGGAAGAATTCTGTTCCACTTCCCCATGGCGATGATGGTATTTTTTTTTTTTTTTTTTCTCTCAACAAGTCGGCCGTCTCCCACCGAGGCAGGGTGACCCAAAAAGAAAGAAAATCCCCAAAAAGAAAAAACTTTCATCATCATTCAACACTTTCACCACACTCATACATAATCACTGTCTTTGCAGAGGAGCTCAGATACGACAGCTGAGAAAAGTCCCTCCCAGCTGTCACTATCTCAGACCCCTCCTTTAAAGTGCAGGCATTGTACTTCCCATTTCCAGGACACAAGTCCAACTAAATCAATTAACTGGTTTCCTGAATCCCTTCACACAATGTTACCCTGCTCACACTCCAACAGATCGTCATGTCCCAAAACCATTCGTCTCCATTCACTCCTATCTAACACGCTCACACATGCTTGCTGGAAGTCCAAGCCCTCGCCCACAAAACCTCCTTTACCCCTTCCCTCCAACCTTTTCTAGGACGACCCTACCCCGCCTTCCTTCCCTACAGATTTATACGCTCTCAAGTCATTCTACTTTGATCCATTCTCTCTAAATGACCAAACCACCTCAACAACCCCTCTTCAGCCCTCTGACAAATACTTTTAGTAACTCCACACCTTCTCCTAATTTCCACATTCCGAATTTTCTGCATAATATTTACACCACACATTGCCCTTAGACAGGACATCTCCACTGCCTCCAGCCTCCTCCTCGCTGCAGCATTTGCAACCCATGCTTCACACCCATATAAGAGTGTTGGTACCACTATACTTTCGTACATTCCCTTCTTTGCCTCCATGGATAACGTTTTTTGTCTCCACAGATACCTCAATGCACCACTCACCTTTTTTCCTTCATCAATTCTATGATTAACCTCATCCTTCATAAACCCATCTGCTGACATGTCAATTCCCAAATATCTGAAAACCTTTACTTCTTCCATAATCCCTCTCTCCAATGTGATATCCAATTTTTCTTTATTTAAATCGTTTAATACCCTCATCACCTTACTCTTATCTATGATCACTTTCAACTTTCTACCTTTACACACCCTCCCAAACTCGTCCACTAACCTTTGCAACTTTTCTTTAGAATCTCCCATAAGCACAGTATCATCAGCAAAAAGTAACTGTGTCAACTCCCATTTTGCATTTAATTCCCCATAATTTAATCCCACCCCTCTCCCCAACACCCTAGCATTCACTTCTTTTACAACCCCATCTATAAATATATTAAACAACCATGGTGACATTACACATCCCTGTCTAAGACCTACTTTTACCGGGAAGTAATCTCCCTCTCTCCTACACACCCTAACCTGAGCCTCACTATCCTCATAAAAACTCTTTACAGCCTTCAGTAACTTACTACCTATTCCATACACTTGCAACATCTGCCACATTGCTCCCCTATCCACTCTGTCATATGCCTTTTCTAAATCCATAAAAGCAATGAAAACTTCTCTACCTTTATCTAAATACTGTTCACATATATGCTTCACTATAAACACTTGATCTACACATCCCCTACCCACTCTAAAGCCTCCTTGCTCATCTGCAATCCTACTCTCTGTCTTACCTCTAATTCTTTCAATAATAACCCTGCCATACACTTTACCTGGTATACTCAGTAAACTTATTCCTATAATTTTTACACTCTCTTTTATCCCCTTCCCTTTATATAAAGGAACTATACATGCTCGCTGCCAATCCCTAGGTACCTTCCTCTTTCATACATTTATTAAACAAAAATACCAACCACTCCAGCACTATATCCCCCTGCTTTTAACATTTCTGTCATGATTCCGTCAATTCCAGCTGCTTTACCCCCTTTCATTCTACGTAATGCCTCACGCACCTCCCCCACACTCACATCCTGCTCTTCTTCACTCCTAAACGATGTTGTACCTCCCTGGCCAGTACATGAAATTATCGCCTCCCTCTTTTCATCGACATTTAAAAGTTCCTCAAAATATTCCCGCCATCTACCCAATACCTCCAGCTCCCATCTACTAACTCCCTACTCTGTTTTTAACTGACAAATCCATTCGTTCCCTAGGCTTTCTTACCTTGTTTATCTCACTCCAAAATTTTTTCTTGTTTTCAGCAAAATTTCTTGACAGAGCCTCTCCCGTTCTTTCATCCGCTCTTCTTTTGCACTCTCTCACCACTCTCTTCACCTTTCTTTTACTCTCCATATACTCTGCTCTTCTACTAACACTTCTGTTTTGTAAAAACCTCTCATAAGCTACCTTTTTCTCTTTTATCACACCCTTTACTTCTTCATTCCACCACTCACTCCTCTTTCCTCCTGCACCCACCTTCCTATAACCACAAACTTCTGCCCCACATTCTAATACTGCATTTTTAAAACTATCCCAACTCTCTTCAACCCCCCCACTACTCCTACTTGCACTAGCCCACCTTTCTGCCAATAGTTGCTTATATCTCACCCTAACTTCCTCCTCCCTTAGTTTATACACTTTTACCTCTCTCTTACTTGCTGTTGCCATTTTCTTTTTGTCCCATCTACCTTTTACTCTAACTGTAGCTACAACCAAATAATGATCTGATATATCCGTTGTAATTCTGTGTTCTGTCCTATTCTCTGTTCAGATTCTATAAACCACTACTCAAAATTTACCACTAGTACGTAACCTTACAGTGGATGAGGATGTACCCCAAAAGACAGGAAGATGGAAAACTTGCAGTATTATATCACTAGGATATCAAGTTCAATCTGTTTGTTGAGCATTATCCTAAACTAATTGCTAGTAGATGATCTCTATTTTGAAGATTGTTTTACTGGTAAGCTTATCTCCCTACTAGGTAAAAATCCTAATTGTTACACCATACAGTAATAAACTCTGATTTAGCATATCAAACATCTGTGCATAATCAAGAACAGACAGTAGGAACACAATCATACCTGTGGAGATCTATCACACTCAGGATCTTGTGGTCCTTCTACTCTAATCCAGGGACTCGGTGAATGGTTGTATACATGAAGTATACATTAAGTATACATATTACTCTTGTTTATACCAGTATGTGCCATAACACACCTTAATGCTATGACAAAACTGGATATCACAGTATGAACTAATATTTATGGTCCAGGTCATGTTGGTCAGACTCCCATGCAATTACTTGAACCGTTCTGTAACTTACCAGATGGTCACACTGCAACCCACTCAGATGCTTGCTTATGCATTTTGATATTTTGTTAGTGATGTAATGAAAGCACTCTCAGAGTATGAAGTGTCCCTCTAAAAATATGCCCTTAGTGCAACTGCTGAAGGACCTTGCATGCTTAACTGTACATAGTAACCTTCTATTTTGTGTTGTATGTTGATTCCCTAAAAGAGATGACACTGTATTGGAGGTAAAAAATAAAAAGTTAATGTAATTAATGTAAATGATGATGTAATCGTTGTGCTATTTGTTAAGAGCTCCAAAGATGTACAAGTTGGCAACAATTGGAACCCTGCCACCACTGGTGTTGTAACTTAACTGTGCAGGAACTGACCATAATGAGAGTAACTGATATGTTAACTCTGTTGACCCCAGGTGAAAATGAGTTATAACTACCAAGGAGCCCCAAGGCAGGAGTAATAGAGAGTCGAGGCAGGAGTAGTAAAGAGTCCTGTTTGTAGTGAGTTTGTGGCCGCACCTTTTACAAAGATAATTAGTTCCGGTATATAGCATGGAACCATCTCATAAATAAATCATATAAGTGCGTTGTAGTTAACTGTCCTGCTCTTCTAAATAAATTTTAACCTTGGAGTAAGGACAAGATTTAACCTTTATTGTGAAAAGATACACTGCTTGTGGATCTTGGTAAAGGGTACAGTGTGTCTTTTCTCCCTGGGTGCCTCGCACAACGGTAGGTGGAACTACTGTACTGTTTTATTATAATACTGTATACAAACTGATTTGTAGGTGGGGGGAAAAAGGG
>WNWK01043098.1:0-15670 GCA_009830355.1 Cherax destructor
ACTATTGTGCGTCTCTAAATACCACATCAAACGTCTATTAACTAGACGTTCCATCACCTTGCAAACTGCACTGGTAAGAGCGATGGGACGGTAGTGGGAGGTATCACGTTCCATAGTACCCAGTTTGTGAAAAGGGAGAACAATAGCAGACTTCCACAGCTGGGGAAGAACTCCTTGCGACCATATAAGATTATAGAGTCGTAAGAGGACAGTAAGAGCAGACTGATGTAAATGCTGTAGCATACGAATATGTATGCCGTCTGGCCCAGCTGCCGATGATCGGCAAGAAGTGTGTGTTGCCTCCAGTTCTTGAAGGGTAAAAGGCACATTATATGATTCTTCTCTAAGAGAAGAAAAATCTAAGGGCTTTAACTCGCTGGCAGACTTAGAAGAAAGGAACGAGGGGCATAGATGGAGCTCCTGAGAAATGCGGACCAGATGATTACCAATTTCAGTGGCAACGGCAAGAGGGTGTGCTATATCGACACCGGCAACCTGAAGAACAGGAGCAGGGTCGGGGGAGAATTTACCACTTAATTTCCACACTTTCTTACAGACTGCACTCATTGAGGAAGCCGAAGTGACAGTAGAAACGTAATCTCGCCAGCAAGTGCGTTTAGCGTCACGTATGACACAGCGAGCAATAGCTCTCTTCTGCTTAAAATCAAGGAGTCTCTCTGTGGTTCTGTTATACCAATACCTGCCGCACGCAGTGCATTTCAAACGTACTGCCCGAGCACAAGCAGGAGACCACCAAGGCACGCACTTCTGAGAATGCTTGCCCGAGGTTTGGGGAATAGAATGTGAAGCCGCTGTGAAGATGGAGGACGAAAAGAGATGTAAAACCTCATCAATGGAGGACGAGGAAGGAACCTCATGAAAGGTAGTAAGATGTGCGTAAAGGTCCCATTTCGCCCGGTCAAATTGCCAGCGTGGGCAATGAGGAGGTGGAAAAAACGAAGGGGACTTAAGGATGATTGGGAAATGATCGCTGTCATGTAAGTCCTGGAGGACAGACCAGGTGAAGTCAAGGACTGTTAAGGAAGAGCAGATGGAGAGATCGATACAGGAGAAAGAATGAGTTCGAGGATCAAAATGGGTAGGAGTACCCGTATTTAAAACATGGAGGGGGAGAGAAGCAAGAAATGCCTCCAACTGAACGCCACGGGAGTCACAGTGCGACCCTCCCCAGAGAAAATGGTGTGCGTTAAAATCGCCAAGTAACAGAAGGGGTGGCGGTAAGGAAGAAACCAGAAAATCAACATCTGAGATAGACAATGCCCGCGAAGGGGAGAGATATAAAGAACAGAGTGTATACCATTTATTCAAGTGGATACGGACTGCGGTGTAATGTAAGGAAGAAGGAACATAGAGCTGACGGTATGGAACACCAGTGCGTATAAGAAGAGCACTTTCGTTAAAGGTTCCATCGGAAAAAGGATCCGATGAATATAAATTATAGCCTGAAAAGGGCCTGATAACAGTGGATTGTAGTTTGGGTTCTTGCAAACAGACCCCAACAGGGAAAAACTGGGAGAGCAACACCTGAAGTTCACCCCGGTTACCCCTGAGGCCTCGGATATTCCACTGCAAATAAGCCATGATTTATGGAGAGAAAGAAATAAGTCACAGAGAGAGGAATCTATGGACTAGGGTTAGAAAAGTCCACGTATGGTGGCAGCGGAAGATCTGTAATCAGAGAAGGAGGAGGGCGTTGTGAAGGAAGGAGGGGTGTAGACGAAGAAGAGAGGAGGAGGAGGAACCTCAGGTGGAGTGGTGTCCATCATCGTTCCAGTCTCTGAAATATATTCTGCGATAGCTTCCAGTGTTTCGGAAGACAAAGATGCAGAATGTGAGACCACATTAGAAATTGAAGGAGAGTGAGCAACTATCGGGGAGTCTATAGACTGTACTAAAGTAGAAGGCGAGGAGATGGAAGAGGAAACTGAGAGAATGATGCTTGTCCATAGTGATAGGAACAGTATCTATGGTCGTAAGAAGAGAAAGATCACGAGCTTGGCCAGCATTCTGGACCGTGATGATGAATGTGGCGCTCTTGAGAGCGTGAAATGAGATATCTTTACCAACATGGCGTAGCAGAGCCTTACCAATACTATGGTCTGAAAGATAGGTATTAGAAGTTGGTCACAGAGTAAAAAACTTTGTCCATTGAGTAGTGTGAAACAAAGAGTTTAAGGGGAGTGCGTGATGAGCTGGTCGTTTCTGAGATGAACGAGAAGGAAGTGTCAAATCGTCATGTAAGGGTCGTGGTCGTTTGTGTGCGGGACCGGGGGTGGTCCGACGTGTGACGGGCGGGCAATCCGAAAATTGTCTCACCGTTGAGGGAGAAGCCGGAATCAAGGTCAGAGAAGAGCGAAGGTCAGATGTGTCAAAAGGGCCGGTCGGAACCCCAGTACCTGAAGCAGGTGATGAACCGGCACCAGCAAGAGGTACAGGGGCATGAGAGGTGTCCAAAGAGTTGTCCGTTAATGAGGCAGGGTCAGTACTGGGTGTGGTATCAAGAAGGGGCCCGGGGGTAGGTTCACAATTTAGGGCATCCATGGTTAGGTTTCTTCTTTCTTTTTGTTTTTAAGAAAAAAAAGAAAGAAAATAAAAATAAAAAAAAGAATAAAAAAAGGGGGGGACGTGGAGGAATAGCTCCTAGGAGGAATGAAAGGGGCGTAAATCACCCTCCGCACCCAAGAGGACCTCAACACCGCAAGTAGGGCAGATGCTGCATGGAACCCGTGCCATACCCTACCCTTCACGCCAGTAAACCAGCGATCCGGATAGCAACCTCACATCCACCGAGCTACCTCGGCGGACAAAAGAGAGGGCGGCCGGATATCCGCCACAAAGCATACCTCCTTCGGTCACCACCCCCGGAATCCGGAAGGTGACCTCCAGAGATACACCCGTCGCCCGAAAGATACCCAAAGCCACCCCCCGGGAGACCGGAGAGGGAGGGGCATCCCCAGGCGATCCAGATTACACGGCAAACTACACCACCGCCAAGAACCTCAACGGAAAGGGGTAGACCATGGTACCCTTCCCCTTACCTAGGAACTAGAATGCCTGTGGAGGGAAGCTCCCAGGAGAAAAATGGGAAGGAAATAAGGAACGGATGAGGAGGAAAGGGAAAAGGGAGGATGGGGAAAAAGGAAAAAGGGAGGGGGGATTGGGGGGTAATTAGGTTCGGTCTGAGGAAGAAGACAGAGGTCCAATTCCTCAGACCGATAGCCTCTTTACCTCGTCAAGGAGCCCCCCTTAAAGAGGCAGGGGCTGTAGAAAGGTCCGAAGAATGGTCTGGTAATAAGGCAGGGTCGTCAAGAAGGTGCTACTACAGAAAGGATCCCAGGAGGTGGTGGTTCATGGACTTGGGACTCCATGGTTAGGTCACTTTTCTTTTAAGACAAAAAAAAAGGGGGGGGGGCGTGGAGGGGCAGCTCCCAGGGAGAAAGGACCGCAAGTGTTCCCGTCCGTGCCCACGAGGACGGAGGGCGGTCGGAAACTCTCCACAAAGCATACCTCCTTCGGCCACCACCTCTTGGAATCCCACAGGCAGCCTCCAGAGATACACCCGTCACCTGTAGGCACCCGAAGCCTCCCCCCAGTAGACCGGAGAGGGATCGGGATCTCTAGATGATCCAGATTCCACGGCAAACTACTCTACTACCAAGGACCTCAATGGAGGGGGATGGACCCCAGAACCCCTTCTCAGGTCTAGGAACTACAAAGCCTAAGGGAACAATCTCAAAGGCTGAAACAGGAAAGGGAAAGTGGAGGGATGGGGAGAGGAGGAGGATAGGGAAGGGGGGATTGGGGGGTAATTAGGTTCAGTCTGAGGAAGAAGACCAAAAGGTCTAATTCCTCAGACCAATAGCCTCTTCACTGTGCCAAGGAATGCCCCTTGAAGAGGCCCCCCTTCTTGAATATTTCTGGTTTTGGTAGGTTGACTGGTGAATTGGGTGCAAAGACTATCGAGGATCATTAAGATTGCATATAACCTGTTCACCATCAATCAACAGTTGCAAGATCTAAGGAACTGGACCTATTTTTCCCTTCCTTGAAGCAAACCTAATTGCCTTCCATTGCTCCAGGCACTGTATGACTCCAATGAGTTTAGTGCTTCTTTAAACCTGCTGCCCTTGTTTTATTACAAACAAATTTTATTTCATTGCAGATTACATAGGTATCGGTAGTTACAATGTAAATTGAGTGCAAGGAGAGCCACTGACATGCCATGGCATTAGGGGCAGCTTATTCTAGTCCTTAAAGACTATGTACTTAATATTAGAGAAATTTATTGAGTTTATTCTAGTTAAAAATTATTTTCAAAATTACAATATGATGAAATTTTACTGTTTAAATTATTATATAATGATATTAGATTGTTACAGGTGTTAAGCTTCTTGAATGATAATATGGAATTGAGATTATCTTAAGGAAAATAACATTGAGCATTTTTGACATTAACTTATAATATGAGTAGGGGGTAACATAATAGTAACATATTATTAAAAATTGAGATTATCGTATAGGAAAGTAATAATGAGCATTTTTCAAAGTAGTTTATAGTATGATCATTTAGTTTTGGGTGAGTAGGTGGTTTTTGAGTTGAGTCTTAAATTGATTTTCAGACAAGATTATCTTAATATTTACTGGTAATGAATTCCAGATTCTGGGGCCCTTAATGTGCATAGAATTTTTACATAGGTTGATATGAACACGGGGTATATCAAAAAGTGATCTGTGTCTTGTGTTGTGGTCATGGGTCCTATTAAAGTTGGTGAGGAGAATTTTGAGCAGAGGGTTTATATTAGAGTGTAAAGTTTTATATATGTAGTAGGCACAAGAGTAAGTATGAATGTTCTTTACGGTGAGTAGTTTGAGACTTTTGAATATTGGTGGAGTATGCTGTCTAGAGTGGGAATTTGTTATCATTATAAATAAATACCTGGGTGTTGGTTATTTAATATAGTCACTAGGGTAGGAGGTCACTAGGCCAGGAGCGCCAGTTTGGTTGATCTTACACATGGTCACCTGGCAACTAGGAAGGGACAAGAAAGAAATAAACCTATGTGGTGTGGAAGTGTGAATGTAGTTGAAGTGTTGGTAACATGTCTGGTGTAAGTTTGTCAGAAAAGAATTGACTCATAATACAGGTAGCTACTCCTCTCCTGAGAATAGAATGTATAAGACGTGCATGTGTAAATACACAGCATACAGCACACCTGTGTACACAGCGTATACGGTACCTGTGTACATAGTGTACAAGGTACCTGTGTACATAGTGTACAAGGTACCTGTGTACAGTGTACAAGGTACCTGTGTACAGTGTACAAGGTACCTGTGTACATAGTGTACAAGGTACCTGTGTACATAGTGTACAAGGTACCTGTGTACATAGTGTACAAGGTACCTGTGTACATAGTGTACAAGGTACCTGTGTACATAGTGTACAAGGTACCTGTGTACATAGTGTACAAGGTACCTGTGTACATAGTGTACAAGGTACCTGTGTACATAGTGTACAAGGTACCTGTGTACAGTGTACAAGGTACCTGTGTACAGTGTACAAGGTACCTATGTACATAGTGTAGAAGGTACCTGTGTACATAGTGAACAAGGTACCTGTGTACATAGTGTACAAGGTACCTGTGTACAAGGTACCTGTGTAGTGTACAAGGTACCTGTGAAGTGTAAAAGGTACCTGTGTAGTGTACAAGGTACCTGTGTACATAGTGTACAAGGTACCTGTGTACATAGTGTACAAGGTACCTGTACATATTGTACAAGGTACCTGTGTACATAGTGTACAAGGTACCTGTGTACAGTGTACAAGGTACCTGTGTACATAGTGTACAAGGTACCTGTGTACATAGTGTACAAGGTACCTGTGTACAGTGTACAAGGTACCTATGTAGTGTACAAGGTACCTGTGTACATAGTGTACAAGGTACCTGTGTACAAGGTACCTGTGTAGTGTACAAGGTACCTGTGTAGTGTACAAGGTACCTGTGTACATAGTGTACAAGGTACCTGTGTACATAGTGTACAAGGTACCTGTGTACATAGTGTACAAGGTACCTGTGTACATAGTGTACAAGGTACCTGTGTACATATTGTACAAGGTACCTGTGTACATAGTGTACAAGGTATCTGTGTACAGTGTACAAGGTACCTGTGTACATAGTGTACAAGGTACCTGTGTACATAGTGTACAAGGTACCTGTGTACATAGTGTACAAGGTACCTGTGTACAGTGTACAAGGTACCTGTGTACAGTGTACAAGGTACCTGTGTACAGTGTACAAGGTACCTGTGTACAGTGTACAAGTACCTATGTACATAGTGTACAAGGTACCTATGTACATAGTGTACAAGGTACCTATGTACATAGTGTACAAGGTACCTATGTACATAGTGTACAAGGTACCTATGTACATAGTGTACAAGGTACCTATGTACATAGTGTACAAGGTACCTGTGTACATAGTGTACAAGGTACCTGTGTACATAGTGTACAAGGTACCTGTGTACAGTGTACAAGGTACCTGTGTAGTGTACAAGGTACCTGTGTAGTGTACAAGGTACCTGTGTAGTGTACAAGGTACCTGTGTAGTGTACAAGGTACCTGTGTAGTGTACAAGGTACCTGTGTAGTGTACAAGGTACCTGTGTAGTGTACAAGGTACCTGTGTACATAGTGTACAAGGTACCTGTGTATTTCAGTGTCGCGTCTAGAAATTTCGTGTTGTTCTAATATTCAATGGTATTCTAATATTCAATGGTGTTCTAATATTCAATGGTGTTCTAATATTCAATGGTGTTCTAATATGCTAATGTTAGCAGAATTTCTAATATTCACAGGCAGGTTTTTATTACTCTCTGATAGCAGTTACTAGGGAATTAGCATTGTGTTTACTGTGCTGGTAACCTTAAAAAACTTAACGGTTAAGAAATTGTTTTGTAAAATTAAGTAGAAGTTTTAAGTTGGCGCTCCTTGCATGCCAGTTCGTTCAGTCAGTATTGAAGTTCACATGAGGCCTGGTCACAGACCGGGCCGCAGGGGCGTTGACCCCTGGAACTGTCTCCAGGTAAACAAGGTTTACCCTTCATTGAATGGGCCACTTAAGGGAGGTTCTTAGGTACCTTGATGCTGGTGAGGGGCTCTTGATTTAAGGAATTGGACCTGTGCTCCAATTCTTTGAATCGAGCCTGATTGCTTCTTCAATTCCCCAAGAAACTGTATGACCCCTTCTGGTTTAGCGTTCCCTAACATGAATGTAATAATAATAATTATAAAAGAAAGGGGAATGGAGTAAGAGGATGGTAAAGGACTCTTGATCCAAGAGCTGACCTATTGGTCCCTGGAGCCACAGTTACCATTATAGACCTAGCTATAATGCTTGTATCATTGCCATACTATATATAAAGCATCTGGTTTTACAGAACATTTCGGGCCCTGTGGCCTGCCTGACAAAGTTCTCGCTTTACTCGCTTTACACGCTGAGGGTCCGGGTTCGATTTGAGGCAGGGGTGGAAACATTGGATGCGTTTCCTTACACCTGCTATCCTGTTCACCTAGCAAGTAGGTACCTGGGTGTTAGTCAATTGGTGTGGGTCGAATGGTCGGGGACAAGATTGAGGCCCCAATGGAAATAAGACAGTCTCTCGATGACGCACTACCTTTCTTGGGTTATCCTGGTGGCTAACCCTCCAGGGTTAACAATCCTAACAAAATCTTAAATTCGGTTAATCTCGTATTATTATGCGAGAAATTACATGCATGGGATTTACAGGGTATTACCTGAATTATTACACGCAAGTAATTTGGGTGAGGTAAGTGGAACTTGGGTAACAGAACTGTCACTTCTTCGATGTCCACTCGTTCACCACTCACAAAAAGCTAGACTTAACTTTAAATTGATAATTAACATTTACAAAAAAAAAAAAAACCTACTCTGGTAAATTAAAATTATGTGGACTATAAAATTCAAAAGAACCGATCTCCAGTAAGGATTAATGGGAACACTAATACACAAACAAGGTAAGAATTTCCTAATTAACTTTATACCTGTATATGGTGACAAAATTTCACATAATTATTAAAGAGAATTTTTGATAATAATACCACCATCTATGTCACAGGTGAGACACCCCCTAATGCCTACCTAACAAATAGAATCTAAACTGGCCAGTCAGTAATCTAGTTGCTAGGTAAGTCATTCGCTGCCCAGCCTTGGCCGTGGCAGGTGGTCTGGTCTGCCCTCTTGTGGCGCAGTGGCAACTACTCGTTTTCATAGCAAGATGGCGGAGCAGTATCGACGAAGAGTTAACACTGTGTTTGGAGCTTGTTCGAGGGGCTATTTCTCCAAATAATGTGACTATCCTGTTACCAGCTATCATTAGGGACACATATGACATCGATAATAGCGATATTTACGGAACAGCCCTCAACGGCAGTGCAAGAATATTTGTGAAGCTAACAACAGCACAGGTGTACGAGACACTTGTTGACAAGTTTGAGGATATACGTCTACAGATCAACGCGTCGGTAGAGGTTAAATTAAATTGAGACGTATCACGACACTATACATGGATTCGTATACGTAATCTACCGTTTGAGGCCGATGAACATGACGTGAGAGAGGCCTTTAAGGTGTAATTCACTATGCAGCCATAGGAAAATGGTCCGAAGGATTATACGAAGGAATACCGAAGGGTTCTTTCAATTTGAAAATGACGCTGAGGAGGGCCATACCTTCCTATGTAGTGATCCCTGACTTTAGAATGCAGGTTTACGTCACTTACGTGGGTTAAAGTAGAACCTGTCGCATATGTGGCTCATATGATCACATAGCAGCTGAGTGTGATAAGTAACAGGGGAGGTGGCAGGATGAAAGGCATACTGTTGGGGGCTGAAGATGAAGGCACACAGACAGTTGGACGGAGTGGGCATGGGAGGAACTGCAAAGTGGAGTGATACTGTGCAGACGTCGGTGGATGTGTGTCAGATGCTACCTGATGACACGCAAAGGACAGTGGAGCGAAAAGTGGAGGATGCGGATGTCGAGCTGGATTTAGGTATTGTTTGAGAGATCCCAGAGATGCTGTGTGGGCTGTTGGACGGCTCGCAAAGTCAGGTGCAGGTGGGCTCGAATGAGACGGTGGAGGAAATTCTGTGTGTGGTGGATGGACTGGGGGACAACTGTCCTGAGATTACCAATCTTAGTGTGCAAGAGGGGAACTGATATGGAGGTTAGTTCTGGTTCTAGGAAGAGATCCATGGGTATGGGGGAGGACGATGTCCTTACACCAGCTCAGAGGAATTGTAAAAAGGCTTCGGTGGACGTTACGCAAAGGTCACCTAACGGTGTGAGCTGGATCAGTGGTGTGCGGGGAGTACAGGACATTGCTAAGGATCCTATTACAGGACAGGGTGATTTGCAATCTGTGGGGAAGAGATATGTCAGGTCTAAAGTAAACTACCTCTAATATATTCAGGTGCATCACGCTCTGACTCGATGCGTCAGGACACATATACATGATGATATATTAACTCATTGATATATTTTGACAAGGTTGGATGTGTTAATAAGCATGGTTATTCCTATACTATAGTACTTGTCATATATTTTGTATGTGTATAGCTTACGTGTTGTACGCTTAATGTGTAACAGATACCTTACGAGGATATATTAATTACTTGTTCCTAAGTTGTTAATATACTAAGTACACGTGTGTCTCTTTGGTACGCACTTGTGTTATTTAATGTGCTAGTGTGTTATAATTTTGTAAATTGTTAATTTCGTAGCAATTTGACTAGGTGAATTTTTATTTTCATACGTAGTGTCAAGGGTTATTTGCTTTTGATGTGATTCGGGTGCTTAACGGCACTAGGTGTATGAATGATACAAGTTTTCAATTTTATAGTGAGAATATACAGGGATAAGGTATGGGATAGGGTATAGGATGATATGTTATAAGTTATGTGTTCAAGTTTCAAATTGTCCTGTATGAGGTTACAGTTGTTCGATGTCCTGTCCTAAGGGAAGGGGGGGGGTCGTCAGGGGCGGGGATGGGTTGTTTCAACTTAATGTAATATATGTTGTAAATTATGTACATTGTGTCATGTGGAACTTTGTTCTAAAGTTCATGTTCATAATGAAAGCCCTAGCTGCTCCTGCCTGTGAGCTATATGTTGTTAGCGGGGATATGTAAGGTGATGTTCTTTAGCGCGGTGTATCTGGTTTCTGATGTATTCATGTATGGTTTTAAATAAAATATATAAAAAAAAAAAGTTGCTAGGTAACAATGGCGTACTTCCGTGGGTGAGCTGTGTTGACGCAGAATCGTTGACATTCTATCTTCACCGACCAGTGTTCACAGATTCAGTTTTCTTTAAGGCCTCTCCCCTTACCTGGAGAGAGTTCCGGGGGTCAACGCCCCCGCGGCCCGGTCTGTGACCAGGCGCAAAAAAAAAAAAAAAAAAAAAAAGAGCCGAGACGACCAGCAGACCACCTCCCACCTCCGTGTCACTCACGAACACTACTCACTTGCCATCTACACAACCCCCTTCCCAATCAGTTAGAAGCACTCACTCGCTTCCTCACAAGTAGTTTTGCAGTTTGTAACTACCATTAATACGCCATATTTACATTACCACTTAACATTTATATCACATTATATTAACAATTATAGGAAAATTATAAAAAAAAAATCCATATCTTGTCCCCCAGGATGCGACCCACAACAGACGTCTAACACCCAGGTACCTACTTACTGTTAGGTGACGAGGGACAGCAGATTTATGGAAACATGCCCAACGTTTCACCCTCGCCTAGGTCGATCCCGCACACTTCTTTCTCCCCTGCAGGTGTTCCAGGGATACCAGTCTACACCTCCCGGGTTGACCTGACACTGAAAATTCCTCAGATAAATATTATAGGCACTGGAGAGGTAACCGTTGTGGAGGACGTAGATGATGAGGTTGGTGGAGTCTGAGTTCCAAAAGACAGTAATTCTTCCCCAGCTCGATATTATTGTACAGTGTACCGTCACCCCCGACTGGTCCAGCATTGCTAGTAACAAGGTCCACCACCTATTTACCACCTAAATTAAAAAACCTAACAGATAGGGTAAAAACTAACAGATAGGGTTTTATGTGTTAGTATTGCATCTTACAGCTAACTTCAAATTGCTTTAATTATAATGATTTATATAGTTTGTTATAGACAAATATTCTGACTGTTGATTCATGTTCTCACGATTATTTTATGCTGGATGTAAACACTTGGGTCGTACGACGACCTACACTTTCTTTTTTCTCAGACGCTTCCGAACGACAAGCATTCAGTAGCAACACCTGGTGCAGGCAACATTCAGTAGCAACACCTGGTGCAGACAACATTCAGTAGTAACACCTGGTGCAGGCAACATTCAGTAGTAACACCTGGTGCAGGCAACATTCAGTAGCAACACCTGGTGCAGACAACATTCAGTAGCAACACCTGGTGCAGGTAACATTCAGTAGCAACACCTGGTGCAGGCAACATTCAGTAGCAACACCTGGTGCAGGCAACATTCAGTAGCAACACCTGGTGCAGGCAACATTCAGTAGCAACACCTGGTGCAGGTAACATTCAGTAGCAACACCTGGTGCAGGCAACATTCAGTAGCAACACCTGGTGCAGGCAACATTCAGTAGCAACACCTGGTGCAGGTAACATTCAGTAGCAACACCTGGTGCAGGTAACATTCAGTAACAACACCTGGTGCAGGCAACATTCAGTAGTAACACCTGGTGCAGGCAACATTCAGTAGCAACACCTGGTGCAGACAACATTCAGTAGCAACACCTGGTGCAGGCAACATTCAGTAGCAACATCTGGTGCAGGCAACATTCAGTAGCAACACCTGGTGTAGGCAACATTCAGTAACAACACCTGGTGCAGGCAACATTCAGTAGTAACACCTGGTGCAGGCAACATTCAGTAGCAACACCTGGTGCAGGCAACATTCAGTAGCAACACCTGGTGCAGACAACATTCAGTAGCAACACCTGGTGCAGACAACATTCAGTAGCAACACCTGGTGCAGGCAACATTCAGTAGCAACACCTGGTGCAGACAACATTCAGTAGTAACACCTGGTGCAGGCAACATTCAGTAGCAACACCTGGTGCAGACAACATTCAGTAGCAACACCTGGTGCAGGTAACATTCAGTAGCAACACCTGGTGCAGGCAACATTCAGTAGCAACATCTGGTGCAGGCAACATTCAGTAGCAACACCTGGTGTAGGCAACATTCAGTAGCAACACCTGGTACAGGCAACATTCAGTAGCAACACCTGGTGCAGGTAACATTCAGTAGCAACACCTGGTGCAGGCAACATTCAGTAGCAACACCTGGTGCAGACAACATTCAGTAGCAACACCTGGTACAGGCAACATTCAGTAGCAACACCTGGTGTAGGCAACATTCGGTAACACCTGGTGTAGGCAACATTCATTAACAACACCTGGTGTAGGCAACATTCAGTAGCAACACCTGGTGCAGGCAACATTCAGTAGCAACACCTGGTGCAGGTAACATTCAGTAGCAACACCTGGTGCAGGCAACATTCAGTAGCAACACCTGGTGCAGGCAACATTCAGTAGCAACACCTGGTGCAGGCAACATTCAGTAGCAACACCTGGTGCAGACAACATTCAGTAGCAACACCTGGTACAGGCAACATTCAGTAGCAACACCTGGTGCAGGCAACATTCAGTAGCAACACCTGGTGCAGACAACATTCAGTAGCAACACCTGGTACAGGCAACATTCAGTAGCAACACCTGGTGCAGGTAACATTCAGTAGCAACACCTGGTGCAGGTAACATTCAGTAGCAACACCTGGTGCAGGTAACATTCAGTAGCAACACCTGGTGCAGGCAACATTCAGTAGCAACACCTGGTGCAGACAACATTCAGTAGCAACACCTGGTGCAGACAACATTCAGTAGCAACACCTAGTGCAGGCAACATTCAGTAGCAACACCTGGTGCAGGCAACATTCAGTAGCAACACCTGGTGCACGCAACATTCAGTAGCAACACCTGGTGCAGACAACATTCAGTAGCAACACCTGGTACAGGCAACATTCAGTAGCAACACCTGGTGCAGGCAACATTCAGTAGTAACACCTGGTGTAGACAACATTCGGTAACACCTGGTGTAGGCAACATTCATTAACAACACCTGGTGTAGGCAACATTCAGTAGTAACACCTGGTGTAGACAACATTCGGTAACACCTGGTGTAGGCAACATTCATTAGCAACACCTGGTGCAGGCAACATTCAGTAGCAACACCTGGTGCAGGCAACATTCAGTAGCAACACCTGGTGCAGGCAACATTCAGTAGCAACACCTGGTGCAGGCAACATTCAGTAGCAACACCTGGTGCAGACAACATTCAGTAGCAACACCTGGTGCAGGCAACATTCAGTAGCAACACCTGGTGCAGGCAACATTCAGTAGCAACACCTGGTGCAGGCAACATTCAGTAGCAACACCTGGTGCAGACAACATTCAGTAGCAACACCTGGTACAGGCAACATTCAGTAGCAACACCTGGTACAGGCAACATTCAGTAGCAACACCTGGTGTAGGCAACATTCGGTAACACCTGGTGCAGGCAACATTCAGTAGCAACACCTGGTGCAGGCAACATTCAGTAGCAACACCTGGTGCAGGCAACATTCAGTAGCAACACCTGGTGCAGGCAACATTCAGTAGCAACACCTGGTGCAGGCAACATTCAGTAGCAACACCTGGTGCAGGCAACATTCAGTAGCAACACCTGGTGCAGGCAACATTCAGTAGCAACACCTGGTGCAGGCAACATTCAGTAGCAACACCTGGTGCAGACAACATTCAGTAGCAACACCTGGTGCAGGCAACATTCAGTAGCAACACCTGGTGCAGACAAACATGTAGTAAATAAAACCATTAACAGATGAATGAAGAACTCAGCAACTGGATGTGTTTCAGTCGCTATGTGATCCGAGAAAGGTGTCCCTGTATCCTACAAGCCGAGCTCCCTCTACCTCAATGCACGCAAAAGGAACAGTACAGAGTGCCATATGTTTATAATGCAGGTAAATATCAGCAATGAAGATAATCAGAAACGTTATTCACAAGTGTTATCCCAATTTCTTCTATAAAAATCGTAAATTGCCACTTAAACAGCCCTAAACCAATTCCAACCATCCATCTTCCACTATGATAGGCCAGCTTAGAAAAGCCAATCAGACGACTATTCTCTATTTATCGTACAAAGACCTATATGCACCTGCAGACTCAGCAAAAGATATTGGGACACTGCTATAATTCAAAGGAATTACTTTGAATTATAGCAGTGTTCCTACATCCTTTGCGGAGAAATTCCAAATTTCACTTATACCTGGAGAGGGTTTCGGGTTTCAGGGGTCAACGCCCCCGCGGCCCGGTCTGAGACCAGGCTGTTACTGTTCGCTGCACGCAACCCGACGTACGAACCACAGCCCGGCTGGTCAGGTACTGACTTTAGGTGCCTGTTCAGTGCCTTCTTGAAGACAACCAGGGGTCTATTGGTAATCCCCCTTATGTATGCTGGGAGGCAGTTGAACAGTCTTGGGCCCCTGACACTTATTGTGTTGTCTCTTTTCGTGCTAGTGGCGCCCCTGCTTTTCATTGGGGGGATGTTGCATCGTCTGCCGAGTCTTTTGCTTTCATAGGGAGTGATTTTCGTGTGCAATTTTGATACTAATCCCTCTATGATTTTACAAGTGTATATTATCATGTAACTCTCTTGCCTGCGTTCAAGGGAATACAGATCAAGGGACTTCAACCTTTCCCAGTAATTTAGGTGCCTTATCGTACTTATGTGTGCTGTGAAAGTTATTTGTACACTCTCCAGGTCAGCAATTTCGCCTGCCTTGAAGGGAGCAGTTAGTGTACAGCAGTATTCCAGTCTAGAGGGAACAAGCGATTTGACGAGAATCATCATGGACTTGGTGTCCCTAGTTTTGAAGGTTCTCATTATCCATCCTATCATTTTAAGAACATAAGAAAGGAGGAACACTGCAGTAGGCCTGTTGCCCCATACTGGGCAGGTCCTTCACAAATCCAACCCACTAACAGAATATTTGCCAACCCACTTTAGTTCTACCCTAACAATAAGCTCTGATAAATCCACTAACTCATGTGCAAGTCCTACTCAAACGAAACCCCTCTCACTCATGTATTTATCCAACCCAAATTTGAAACTAACAAAGGTTTTAGCTTCAATAACCCTAATAGGCATTCTGTTCCACTCATCAACTACCCTATTTCCAAACCAATACTTTCCGATATCTTTTCTAAATCTAAACTTATCTAATTTGAATTTTCCTAGCAGATGCGGTATTATTATTATAATCAAATAGAAGCGCTAAACCACAGGGGTTATACAGCGCTGCAGGTTATTGTAGGATGCAGGGAGAGTGGGTTGTAAGAGGGAGATGGACGATTAGTAGGGTATGGAGTGCAAGATGACGGTGGATAGTGCAGGGGAGGAGGGTAGCAAGAGATCGAGGTAGAAGGGACTGAGGGGGATGCTAGAGGTATAATCTTCAGAGTTTGTGTAGTAAGTCAGTTT
>WNWK01043099.1:0-2500 GCA_009830355.1 Cherax destructor
TACCTGCAACTGACAAACTTCTTGACAAATCACATACTTTTTGTAAACGTGACTTATATCTGAAGTTATCACCTGACACACACACACACACACACACACACACACACACACACACACACACACACAACACACACACACACACACAATTAGGTGAGTACACAAACGGACACAGCTACCTGAGGTATGGAAAAAGGCCAACGTAGTCCCCATCTTTAAAAAAGAAGACAGAAAAGAGGCACTAAACTATAGACCGGTGTCACTTACGTGTATAGTGTGCAAAGTCTTGGAGAAAATCAGCAGGAAAAGAATGGTGGAGCATCTGGAGCTGCACAGGAAAATCAACGCCAGACAGCACGGATTCGGGGAAGGCAAATCCTGTATAACAAACCTCCTGGAGTTCTATGACAAAGTAACAGAGGTAAGACAAGAGAGAGAAGGGTGGGTTGATTGTATTTTCTTGGACTGCCGGAAGGCCTTCGACACAGTTCCTCATATGAGATTAGTAAAGAAGTTGGAAGAACAAGCATGTATAACAGGAAGGGCACTGGAATGGATCAGGGAATACCTGACAGGGAGGCAACAACGGGTCATGGTGCTTGATGAGGTATCACAGTGGGCACCTGTGACGAGCGGTGTACCGCAGGGGTCAGTCCTAGGACCAGTGCTATTCTTGGTATATGTGAATGACATGACGGACGGGATAGACTCAGAAGTGTCTCTGTTCACAGATGATGTGAAATTAATGAGGAGAATCAAATCGGATGAGGACCAAGCAGGACTTCAAACAGACCTGGACAAGCTTGACATTTGGTCTAGCAACTGGCTTCTCGAATTTAATCCCACCAAATGCAAAGTCATGAAGATCAGAGAAGGGCAAAGAAGACCGCTGACAGAGTACAGGCTAGGTGGACAAAGGCTACAAAAATCGTCAAAGGAGAAAGACCTTGGGGTGAGTATAACACCAAGCACGTCTCCGGAAGCACACATCAACCAGATAACTGCGGCAGCATATGGTCGACTGGCAAACCTAAGATTAGCGTTCCGTTACCTTAACAAGGAATCGTTCAAGACACTGTACACCGTGTACGTCAGGCCCATACTAGAGTATGCAGCACCAGTCTGGAACCCACACCTGGTCAAGCACGTCAAGAAATTAGAGAAAGTGCAAAGGTTTGCGACAAGGTTAGTTCCACAACTCAGGGGACTGTCCTATGAAGAAAGGTTGAGGGAATTAGGACTAACAACACTGGAGGACAGAAGGGTTAGAGGAGACATGATAACGACATACAAAATACTGCGGGGAATCGACAAGGTAGACAGTGACAGGATGTTCCAGAGAGGGAACACAGAAACAAGAGGGCATAATTGGAAGCTGAAGACTCAGATGAGTCAAAGGGATGTTAGGAAGCATTTCTTCAACCACAGAGTAGTCAGGAAGTGGAATAGTCTAGCAAACGATATAGTGGAGGCAGGAACCATACATAGTTTTAAGACAAGGTATGATAAAGCTCATGGCGCAGGTAGAGAAGAGACCCAGTAGTGGACAGTGAAGAGGCGAGGCCAGGAGCTGTGTCTCGACCCCTGCAACTACAATTAGGTGAGTACACTCTCCAACACACACACACACACACACTCTCTCTCTCTCTCTCTCTCTCTCTCCAAACACACACACACACACACACACACACTCTCTCTCTCTCTCTCTCTCTCCAACACACACACACACTCTCTCTCTCTCTCTCTCTCTCTCTCTCCAACACACACACACACTCTCTCTCTCCAACACACACACACACTCTCTCTCCAACACACACACACACACTTTCCTCTACCATGAAATACACTAGATCGTTTAACAAACAAAACATACACATTAACATTTACTAGCACCATCCCTTCAAAGTCAGTATTCTACCTTGGTATTTTAGCTTGTTTTTCTAGCTTGGTATTCTAACTCATTATTGTAGCTTGGTATTCTAACTCATTATTGTAGCTTGGTATTCTAACTCATTATTGTAGCTTGGTATTCTAACTCATTATTGTAGCTTGGTATTCTAACTCATTATTGTAGCTTGGTATTCTAACTCATTATTGTAGCTTGGTATTCTAACTCATTATTGTAGCTTGGTATTCTAACTCATTATTCTAACTTGGTATTCTAGCTTGGCATTCTAGCTTGGTATTCTAGCTTGGTATTCTAGCTTGGTATTCTAGTTTGGTATTCTAGCTTGGTATTCTAGTTTGGTATTCTAGCTTGGTATTCTAGCTTGGTATTCTAGCTTGGTATTCTGACTTGGTCTTCTGACTTGGTATTCTAGCTTGGTATTCTAGCTTGGTATTCTAGCTTTGTATTCTAGTTTGGTATTCTAGCTTGGTATTCTAGTTTGGTATTCTAGCTTGGTATTCTAGCTTGGTATTCTAGCTTGGTATTCTAGCTTGGTATTCTAGCTTGGTATTCTGACTTGGTATTCTAGCTTGGTATTCTAGCTTGGTATTCTAG
>WNWK01043099.1:7500-15670 GCA_009830355.1 Cherax destructor
TGATACTTTTCATAGTCGATCGTCTTCCTAACAAGGTAAATTTTCAGATTATATTAGATTTCCCAATTTATCATTGTTTGTTTCATATTTATCACTTTTTTCCTGTATCTCAACGTTTTTTTTTGTTTTTTTTACTTTGACTTGTGGTCACCTTAACCATTTGCAGATGTTTCTGCCGTCAATGATGCCTGAACATTCCTTGCTGGAGTAGGGAATGCAGTCTTTTGAAAAACTTGACACGTTAGATTGCTTTAGACTGCTACTGGTTTTATTGCAGAGTTCTATTTCCTCCTCGTTGCAGTCTTCCTCATCGCAAAAACGAATGCGTCGTGAGTGATTTACGAAATCGTAATGATTGCAAATAAGGCAGACTATCGCCCCTTATTAATTTCTTTCTACCTTCCGCATCTCAGAGCTTCACACTCTCTTGCGGCCAGTTACTCATTCCCATTTATTTATTGCCATGGGTTCAAGTCTCACCCATTCCGTGATTTATGTGTTATTGTGATTTCGAGAGCCATAACTTACGAGGTCGTTTGATAAGATCAAATGTTTACATTAACAAGTGATGCGTGTCAGGGCAACGCCTTCCGCCTCGACAAAGAGAATGCAAACATAAATAAATGAATGACTCTAGGAATAATAATGAAGATAAATTTCTAAGGCTTTTAAATAAAGTTAAATAAAAAAAACTGCCACTACTACTACTACCACAACTACCAACACTGCCTCTACTACTACTACCACAACTACCACCACTGCCTCTACTACTACGTTGTGGTTCCATTATGATATTGGGACATGAGTATCTTATGTCCAGGATGGTCTTCTGATGTTTTGAAGAAATGGTGTAGGTTATCCTGGGTGGCGGTAGTCATAATGTCCCTGTCTACAGGACGTAGTGGGACATTACGACTACTCCTCTCTGAAATCTTAATTGTGGTGCTACAACCAGGTAGTGACAGGATTTTCCGGAACATGGGACGAACACCGCCACCCAGGATAACCTCCACCAGTTATTCAAAACATCAGAAGACCATCCTGGATATAATATCACAGTAGACCATCCTGGATATAATATCACAGTAGACCGTCCTGGATATAACATCACAGTAGACCATCCTGGATATAATATCACAGTAGACCGTCCTGGATATAACATCACAGTAGACCATCCTGGATATAACATCACAGTAGACCATCTTGGATATAACATCACAGTAGACCATCCTGGACATAACATCACAGTAGACCATCCTGGATATAACATCACAGTAGACCATCCTGGATATAACATCACAGTAGACCATCCTGGATATAACATCACAGTAGACCATCCTGGATATAACATCACAGTGGACCATCCTGGACATAACAATACAGTAGACCATCCTGGACATAAGATACTCCAGTCCTAACATTATACTGGAACCACAACGGACAATTTTTATTTTTATTTAATTTTAATTAAAAACCTTTGACAATTATCTTCATTATTATTCCTAGAGTCATTTATTTATTTTTCCATTATGTTTGTTGAGGCGGAAGACGTTGCACTGACAATGAATAAGATCCATGTGCAACATGGGAATGTTGTTATTTGAGAGACGTTTCACCTGGAATCCTGGAATCATAAGAGTAATAAAGCAATTGCTGTGCAAGCAACGTCTCTCAAGTAAAGATATCCAGATGTTGCACATGTGTGCGATGAGATCTTTGGCAACGCCGATGGTCAGGGTTAGTGAACATAACTTTTTTTTACATTTCAAATTCTATTTTTTATCTGATGGATTCGTACGAGCAAAGTTGCTCTCTATTTAACATACTTTGTTGGTATTTGTGAGCAAGTTTTTTGTAATTTTCAACCATTGTGTCAACACCCTGCTGGGCCTCGGTCATGACCAGGGTTACTCCCTCAAGGATAATTTGGTTCAGGCCTCGATGTTCATTTTTTTCTGACGCGTCTAAGAGCAAAGATGTTGTTGGTTTAGCGTTAATCTCAGTGAGGAAACATATTGAGTGGGGGATAGCCTATAATAGTGGAGGATAGCCTAGGATAGTGGGGGATAGCCTATAATAGTGGAGGATAGCCTAGGATAGTGGGGGATAGCCTATAATAGTGGAGGATAGCCTAGGATAGTGGGGGATAGCCTATAATAGTGGAGGATAGCCTAGGATAGTGGGGGATAGGTGCGCATGAACTGTAGGAAAGTGGACAAAATAATGAAGGTCCACAGGTGAGGATAAAGGTGCCAAGTACGCAGGCACCAGACAAGTCCTTTGTGTTCACTGTTGATCGCATTCTGATGGCCAACATGGGGGGCTACAAGTTCACTTCTACTCCTAGTCCTGTTTTCTGGCCTCGACTCGTTTGAGAGTGGTGGAGCAGCAGCAGCAGCAGCAGCAGCAGCAGCAGCAGCAGCAGCAGCAACAGCAACAGCAACAACAACAACAACAACATTCAGAACTGGACGAAAATCACTGGTGATGGGGGATGGGTTAACTAATTATTCTCCGTAACTTTCTTCTCTAGCTGTTCTTTAAACCTTCCCATAGCTACTGAAGCCATTGTAGAATGCTTAAGGTTGAGCTAGATCTCTTGAAACCTGACTGGTAACAAGGTAGAATGCTATTGTCATTAAGATACTTAACCCTTTACCAGGCCAGGTGTGCCTCATATTTGATTCTGCCATAGAGGGTATTTTAGAGGCGCCTAAAATAAATAAACTTGACAAATGAACACAAATAAATATGTCTTAGAATTGCTTATATTATCAGAATATAGGTTGCAAATGTTGCAGTGTCTCAAATTTGATGCGTGGCCTGGTAAAGGGTTAAGTCCAATACTTGATAATATACTGTTGTATCTATAATCTTGGGCATCACGCTGAGTAAACATGCCAATAGCTGTGACAGACCTTCTGTTTTTAAGACAGGAATGACACTGGCCTCCTTAAGGGATCCTCTTCTACTTGTTCTTCCTCTCTTGGTCCTGTCCCTGTTCCCTTCGCCTATGTATATTGGATCTCTCGCTCCTATGTAATAGTTATAATTATAACCATAATTTTTGAAGTGGTGGAGGGGTAAGCCAGCGGGAGGCCTCGGTCAGATGACTAAAAGCTCCAGCTGCTGTTCATCATATGGCTAAGACCCGCGTCAGGAAACACTTCCTGTTTCCCGACAACCCTTACCTAATTCTTTTGTGTTAGTGTGACTTTGTAAGTGGTTCAGGTAGGACCGAAACGACGTTATTTGTGTATGGATCCTCGTTGTCCCTACTGAAGTCTTCCAGCACAAGTTGACATATTTATTAACCTCGTACAATAGATACTAGAGAATTTTTTCTATAATATCCAACATAGAATTGTGAAGCTTCATAGATGTACCCAAATTTATTAAAAAAAAAGGGGGTTGGATATCCCCATCGTTTCTGAAAATTATTTTTGTCATGATCTCAGTCCTAATTACTTATAATGAGGCTGTCAGAGTACATAATTTTGCTATTTTTTAATCGGACAATTACTGTTCGGGACAGCTTAATGTACTGTAATTATATTTATATTAATTATATTACATTATTAATTATATTAAACAATTGTTTTAGAAGGAATTTTGTAGCCATTACTCCAATATTATAATTGAACGTCATGTACTAGTGATTTGTACT
This sequence comes from Cherax destructor, assembly GCA_009830355.1. Taxonomy (NCBI): domain Eukaryota; kingdom Metazoa; phylum Arthropoda; class Malacostraca; order Decapoda; family Parastacidae; genus Cherax; species Cherax destructor. The sequence goes on from WNWK01043099.1 coordinate 11,168, forward strand.
TGTGATTTGTACTTGTGATTTGTACTTGTGATTTGTACTTGTGATTTGTACTTGTGATTTGTACTTGTGATTTGTACTTGTGATTTGTACTCGTGATTCGTGCCAGAGATTTATAATTGTGATTTATACTCGTGATTTGTACCTGAGACATTGTTCCAGACCATGGAGCTGAACTCTTCTCCAGGCTGAGGGACTGACCACCTTGTTCCAGACCATGAAGCTGAACTCTTCTCCAGGCTGAGGGACTGACCACCTTGTTCCAGACCATGGAGCTGAACTCTTCTCCAGGCTGAGGGACTGACCACCTTGTTCCAGACCATGGAGCTGAACTCTTCTCCAGGCTGAGGGACTGACCACCTTGTTCCAGACCATGGAGCTGAACTCTTCTCCAGGCTGAAGGACTGACCACCTTGTTCCAGACCATGAAGCTGAACTCTTCTCCAGGCTGAGGGACTGACCACCTTGTTCCAGACCATGGAGCTGAACTCTTCTCCAGGCTGAGGGACTGACCACCTTGTTCCAGACCATGGAGCTGAACTCTTCTCCAGGCTGAGGAACTGACCACCTTGTTCCAGACCATGAAGCTGAACTCTTCTCCAGGCTGAGGGACTGACCACCTTGTTCCAGACCATGGAGCTGAACTCTTCTCCAGGCTGAGGGACTGACCACCTTGTTCCAGACCATGGAGCTGAACTCTTCTCCAGGCTGAGGGACTGACCACCTCAAATACTTTTTCTCAAATGTTGATGGACTGATTACATCCTTATTTCACTACTACACCTGCTGCCTCTGTATTTGACTGAAGAAGCCTACTGTGTAGGCGAAACGTTTCGACAAAAATACCCAGCTGTTGCACATGTCTTAGGCATAAGGTTTATATTCACTAAAAGCTGTATATGCCTGTATATGCAATGCTAGTTGTCTTTAAAGTATTTAAAAAAAAACATACCACGGGCGGGAATAGAACCCGCGGTCAGAGTCATAAAACTTCAGACCGACGCGTTAGCCACTGGGCCAGCTGGCTACAACAAGATTCATCCAACTAGGTATATTTATACACCATAGGAAGGTTAGCATAGGCACCACTGTGACAACAAATGCAAGTGTTTGCAGACGACTCGCCCGCCAGCTTGGAGGGGACTTGAGCTTGAGTTCGTGACGGCCACGCTGGTGGGAGATTCGTCTGTAAAAACTTGCATTTGTGGTCACAGTGGTGGCCTATGCTAACATTCCTATGGTGCATAAATTAAAGTATTTTGCTCCTAATGACACTGAACATGAGATTGGTTTAATGACCCGCGAGCAGACGATTGGATGAGACTTAACAAATGGCGGGTATATACGGAGAATAATCACAGCAAGTGTCTGCGATCTTTCTCTGTATATACCCGCTTGTTTTTGCGTGTTGCATTGATATATAAAATCTCTTGAGGTCAAAACGTGCAGGAGAACATTGAAAAAGCTTGAATCCATGCTTGAGGCTCACTGACGTGCCCGGGCTGCCATGCTTGAGGCTCACTGACGTGCCCGGGCTGCCATGCTTGAGGCTCACTGACGTGCCCGGGCTGCCATGCTTGAGGCTCACTGACGTGCCCGGGCTGCCATGCTTGAGGCTCACTGACGTGCCCGGGCTGCCATGCTTGAGGCTCACACGCCGGCTGCCATGCTGGCTCACTGTGCCCGGGCTGCCATGCTTGAGGCTCACTGACGTGCCCGGGCTGCCATGCTTGAGGCTCACTGACGTGCCCGGACTGCCATGCTTGAGGCTCACTGACGTGCCCGGGCTGCCATGCTTGAGGCTCACTGACGTGCCCGGGCTGCCATGCTTGAGGCTCACTGACGTGCCCGGGCTGCCATGCTTGAGGCTCACTGACGTGCCCGGGCTGCCATGCTTGAGGCTCACTGACGTGCCCGGGCTGCCATGCTTGAGGCTCACTGACGTGCCCGGGCTGCCATGCTTGAGGCTCACTGACGTGCCCGGGCTGCCATGCTTGAGGCTCACTGACGTGCTCGGGCTGCCATGCTTGAGGCTCACTGACGTGCCCGGGCTGCCATGCTTGAGGCTCACTGACGTGCCCGGGCTGCCATGCTTGAGGCTCACTGACGTGCCCGGGCTGCCATGCTTGAGGCTCACTGACGTGCCCGGGCTGCCATGCTTGAGGCTCACTGACGTGCCCGGGCTGCCATGCTTGAGGCTCACTGACGTGCCCGGGCTGCCATGCTTGAGGCTCACTGACGTGCCCGGGCTGCCATGCTTGAGGCTCACTGACGTGCCCGGGCTGCCATGCTTGAGGCTCACTGACGTGCCCGGGCTGCCATGCTTGAGACTCACTGACGTGCCCGGGCTGCCATGCTTGAGGCTCACTGACGTGCCCGGGCTGCCATGCTTGAGGCTCACTGACGTGCCCGGGCTGCCATGCTTGAGACTCACTGACGTGCTCGGGCTGCCATGCTTGAGGCTCACTGACGTGCCCGGGCTGCCATGCTTGAGGCTCACTGACGTGCCCGGGCTGCCATGCTTGAGGCTCACTGACGTGCCCGGGCTGCCATGCTTGAGGCTCACTGACGTGCCCGGGCTGGGAAAGAAACAGCCCGTGAACCAGGCTGCCCACCTTTTGAGGCAGTCTAACCATCCTTAGATGATGGTCCAGTGGATAGAGTGATGCGTACTTTGTTCGGTTCACACAGGGCTGGGCATGGGAACGCAGGATCGAGTCCTGGCCAAGCCGCAGCTCTGTTAATGATTCAAAATCACTGAGATATATATATATATATATATATATATATATATATATATATATATATATATATATATATATATATATATAAACTACGCCTGGCTAGGGATTGAACTCGTGTTATTTTAGTAGTAGTGAGAAGCAAGTGAAAATTCACGATGCTCTAACCACTGGTCCATACAATCTTTCAAAAATGTGCCTATCGGAACTAGGTATGTTTCGTGTCGTGAGGACTTGTGTGGCTGTCTTAAAGTCAGAACTAATTTCATTCTACTAGCGTTTCAATCCTCTTCCCATTTTTACCCTGGGAGCTTCCCTCCACAGGCATTATAGTTCCTAGGTAGGGGGAAGGGTACCGTGGTCCATCCCATTCCGTTGAGGTTCTTGGCGGTGGTGTAGTTTGCCGTGGAATCTGGATCGCCTGGGGATGTCCCGATCCCTCTCCGGTCACCCGGGGGGTGGCTTTGGGTATCTTTCGGGCGACGGGTGTATCTCTGGAGGCCACTTTTCGGATTTCGGGGGTGGTGGCTGAAGGAGGTATGCTTTGTGGCGGATATCCAGCTGCCCTCTCTTTTGTCCGCCAAGATGGCTCGGTGGATGTGAGGTTGCTATCCCGGATTGCTGGTTTACTGGCATGAAGGGTAGGGTATGGCACGGGTTCCATGCAGCATCTGCACTACTTGCGGTGTTGAGGTCCTCTTGGGCGCGGAGAGGGATTTACACCCCTTTCATTCCTCCCAGGAGCTATTCCTCCACGTTCCCCCTTTTTTTATTCTTTTTTTTTCTTTTATTTTCTTTTTCCTTTTTTTTCTTAAAAAACAAAAAGAAAGAAGTAACCTAACCATGGCCGACTCAATCCATAAAACTACTACCCCCGGGCACCTTCCTGATACGCACCCAGTTCTGACCCTACCTCGTTAATGGACAACTCTTCGGACACCTCCAATACCCCTGTACCTCTTGCTGGTGCCAGTTCGTCACCTGCTTCAGGTACTGGGGTTCCGACTGGCCCTTTTGACATGTCTGACTTTCGCTCTTCTCTGACCTTGATTCCAGCGAAATATTGCAGGTCCATGGCCGAATGCCCAGTCTGTGGTGCTGACGACCATGCCAGTCCTTCTTGTACTCTACCTCCCTCTTGCCTTAACTGTCATGAGGCACATCCATCGTATTCTCGCCGTTGTCAGGTTTACCTGAATGAGCGGGAAATCCGTTGTCTCAAAGAGGCGGAAGGCTTCTCGTATGCTATGGCCGTCTCTCATCTATGCCTTCAAGGGAGACTTCCCCGTATTTCCTATTCTTGCATTGCTAAACGTCCGCTTACTTCTGGGGTCCCAGCTTCCGCAGCTTCCTCTGTGGTCGCCCCATCCTCAATCACCCCTGTCTCGAATCCTTTTGCTGTTCTTGGCTGCAAGGTCCCTACCTCGGCATCCCATACTGTCCACACTCCTTCCTCTACTCACTTGCACAGTTCTGTGTCTACACGCCCTCGTCCACCACCCAATCCTCACCGCCCTCTTCTTTCATAAGTCCGGCAAAAAATCCCCATTGCCGGGTTCTTCACCTCCGACTAGTTCTATAACTAGTGTGGAGATTCATCCTCCTCCTCGTTCAATATCTTCATCCCTTGTCCCCTCCCAAGTTTCTTCCTTGACTGCCTCCCCCCCCCCTAGGTCGCTTCCACTCTTGTCCTCTCCCATGCCCCTTCGACAGTCTCCTCTTCCATCTCTTTGCCCTCTACTTTAGTACTGTCTATAGTCTCCCA
>WNWK01043100.1:0-15670 GCA_009830355.1 Cherax destructor
ATGAACGAGAAGGGAGTGTCGAATCGTCATGTGGGTCTTGGTCGTTTGTGTGGGACCGGGGTGGTCCGATGGGAGACAGGCGAGCGATTCGAAAATTGCCGCACCGTCGAGGAGAAGCCGGAATCAAGGTCAGAGAAGAGCGAAGGTCAGACGTATCGAAAGGGCCAATCGGGACCCTGGTACCTGAAACAGGTGACGAACCAGCACCAGCAAGAGGTACAGGGGCATGAGAGGTGTCCAAAGAGTCATCCGTTAACGAGGCAGGGTCAGTACTGGGTGCGGTATCAGGAAGGGGCCCGGGGGTAGTGGGTTCATGGATTGGGTCAGCCATGGTTAGGTTACTTTTCTTTTTATTTTTAAGAAAAAAAAAAAAAGAAAAAAATAAAAAAAAAAAGAATAATGTTTGTTTAATTCATGTTAAGCGCTAAACCCATATGGGTCATTCAGCGCAAGAGGTGGTGGAGGCTTGATCCTCCGTCTGCTGAGCGCGAGACTGACGTGCTTCCTATTTGTACTCACCTATCCAAAAAAAAAAAAAAAAAAAAAAAGGGGAACGTGGAGGAATAGCTCCTAGGAGGAATGAAAGTAAGCGTAAATCTCCCTCCGTGCCCAAGAGGACCTCAACACCGCAAGTGGTGCAGATGCAGCATGGAACCCGTGCCATACCCTACCCTTCATGCCAGTAAACCAGCAATCCGGGATAGCAACCTCACATCCACCGAGCCATCTCGGCGGACAAAAGAGAGGGCGGCCAGATATCCGCCACAAAGCATACCGCCTTCGGCCACCACCCCCGGAATCCGAAAGGTGGCCTCCAGAGATACACCCGTCGCCCGAAAGATACCCAAGGCCACCCCGGGTGACCGGAGAGGGATCGGGACATCCCCAGGCGATCCAGATTCCACGGCAAACTACACCACCGCCAAGGACCTCAACGGAATGGACCACGATACCCTTCCCCCTACCTAGGAACTAGAATGCCTGAGGAGAGAAGCTCCCAGGGTAAAACTGGGAAGGAAATAAGGGAGGGATGGGGAGGAGGAGGAGGAAAGGGAAAAGGGAGGATGGGGAAGATGGGAAAAAGGGAGGGGATTGGGGTTAATTAGGTTCGGTCTGAGGAAGAAGACCAAGAGGTCCAATTCCTCAGACCGATAGCCTCTTTACCACGACAAGGAGCCCCCCTTAAAGAGGAAGAAAATGATAAAATCAAGTGGTGATATTGTTATGGAGGAGTAGATGCCTAGAGAGTGACAGAACACGAACAGTTCCGCTGTATTAGAGGAAAAGGGGAAAAAAAGTAGTGTAAGAATATTTTAGGGGAGTATGTCTGAGGAGTATACCACCTAAAGCAGGTGGTATACTCCTCAGACATATGGTAGGAAGAGAGTGTAGATCAAGTTTTGACATTGAAGCAAATCAGTGAATAATACTTTCAGAAATGCATGGAGCTTTTTTCGTATCTATGAATTTAGAAAGGCATATGATAGAGTGGATAGGAGACAAGGCTGGTTATTAAAACCATTTGTGAGATTTTATTTAGATAGCGATGCTCACAGTAGGATATGCAGAAGACAGTTGGATAATTTTTGTAGTTAGGTAGGCATTATACATGGATGTTTGATGTCACCATGGATGTTTAACATATTTATAGATTAGGTTGCAAAAGACGTGAATGTTAGGGCGTGGGATTAATAGATAAAGAATCTAGTTCATAAGTTTCAGCTGTCGCAATTTCCTTTTACCAATGACGCTGTTGTATTGCAAAATTTTGAACAGAAGTTGCAATGGTTGGCAGACGAGGGTATGTAAGAGAAGGAATTAATCTTTGGAAAGAGCTTGACAGAGTAACGGGAAACCTAGACAATGAAGTAATCGTCAATTCCATGGTTCACCATGGAATCGACGATGAAAGAAAAGGGAGAGAGTACCAGAGCATAGTAGTAACGATTCTCATATTGGTAGAACTAATGTGTCATAATTGTCGCTGCGGGATATGAATGAGCAATTGTGCATTCATGTATCGTGGCACAGTTCTATTGTGTATTTAGTTTCAGTGATGCTGCATATCTTGTCATCGTGTTCAGTGCTACCATGAATTGTGCCACAGTGTCAGGGAAACGCCTTCCCCTGAACAAAATATTGATGGAAAAAAATAATAAATAATAAACAGAGGATATAGAACAAGATTGTTTTTTCTGGATTTTAATAAAATTAAATAGAAATAAAAAAAAATTATCAGTTGTGGTTCTGGTCTGTTAGTGAGACAGGAGGTAATAACCGGAGAGGGGAGAAAAGATGATGGTTGTCTCCGAGTAGGTGGTATGTCTCCGGAGTAGATGGTGAATCTCCTGGGACCACTAGGTTCAAATACCACACTGTAGGTATCCGAACGGAGGTGAGATCTTCAGCAACACCCTCTAACGCACACAAGTTAGAAACTAGATAGAGGAGTTGTGGAATTCCCGTTAAGTCCAGGGAAATCTTGATCGTAAGTCATGCGTCTGTCCTGGAGAACCAGTCCAGCGGCAGAGCTGATAATAAAGAAAATATTCTGGTTACCATGAGTCTTAAAACATTTAAGATGGAAAAAGGTGTTTCAAAATGGACAAGTCACAACTGGTAACCAAAGAAAACAATAATCAACCACAAGAAATACTCCTGGTAGATCGCCTTACCTGATTCGGAGAAGAGTGAAGGTGAAGAGACTTTCCACTCCCCAACCGACACCAGGTAAGAGTCATACTACCAGGAGTAGAAAGTAAAAACCCTCAACAGACAACCGGGAACAAGAGAGTTTTGCCCCAGCTCGCTAGATGGTAGTGGTGGCTGTAACTCATTAACGATACTCCCGGCTGACTGAACAACCGTAACCCTATTTACACTACTTTTCCCTCACACAGAGTTCTAAAAAAAACTTTTCTGAGTTTTAATAAACACATTGTAACATCTTGACCACGAGTATTGCCTCAGTTCTAAAATATATCGAATATCATTGCTACAACAAAGTCAATATTTTCTTCAAAAATATCAAAATATATTCTACGAAAAGATCAACATATACCTTGCAATAACACCAGCCATTTGCATAATCGACATGGATGAGAGATTAAAAAGCGACACAAGTAAGTTTACCGACGACACCAAAATATGCCGGCGAATTTTATTCTGACAAGGGCACTAGAGCACTAAGGGAAGCTCTGAGTGGACTGACGCAGTGGTCGGAGAAGTGGCAGATGCAGTTTTAAGCGTTGGAAAGGAAAATAACCATTACTCTTATTAACTAAATAATGTAAATATTAAAACCATACCACGGACAGGGCTTGAACTCGCGCTTAGTGAGTCGTAAAAATCCAGACCAACGCGTTAGCCACTGAGCCAGCTGGCTACAATAAGATTTATCCAACTAGGTATGTTATGTTTGCAATCGTGTCATTACGATTTCGTGAGTTAGATCTTAATTACTCTGACTGCAAAGAAGATTTAGGAGTTCTGAGTAGCAGAAGTTCACAATAAAGTGTAGTAGTGTTCGCAATAAAGCGAATAGAATTCTTGGCTTCATAACAAGATAAATAAATAACAGAAGTCCACAGGTTATTTTTCAACTCTGTATATTGTTGGTTAGGCCTCATTTAGATTATGATGTACAGTTCTGGCCCCAGTAAAACATAATGGGTGTAAATCTGTCGGAAAATTTACAAAGAAGGATGACAAAGTTGATCCCATGTATCAGAAATCATTCCTACGAGGACAGACTGAGGGCCATGAATCTGCACTCTCTATTGGAGGGTATATGATGAGGTATATGGCATAGAAAGACACGTGATCAAGCCCTAGGACATATTAGAAAACGTTTCGGTTCTGGGACCAAAACTCTTTCTAATAAATATGTACTAGTGTCTGCTGACGTATCTTTCTAAGCCAGCATGTCGGTATATATTACCAAGGTTTATACCATGACTGGAAAACAGGAATAAAGAAAGAGGATGTAAATAACGTGCTAAAAATATCTAACCAAAACAGGACTCGCAGCATTGTGTTCAATTTGAAAAAAAAAATAGATTTAGAAAGGATACAGGAAAGCACTGGTTTGATAATACAGTTGTGGATAAGTGGAACAAACTCCCAAGTAACGTAATTGAAACTAAAACGTTGAGTAGTTTTAAAAAATAGGTTAGACAAATACATGAGTGGGTTTAAGTGGATGAGAGTTGGACGAGGTTGGACAAGTAGTCCTGCTGCACTGTTCCAAGCCTTCATGAACGGGTGTGACTTGAACTTGCCTACAATAGGCCAGTAGGCTTGCTGCCGTGCTCCTTCCTTCTTATGCTTTAATGTTATTATATCTACAGGGTTGTTGAGGTGGTTTGGAGATTTATAAAGGCTGGAGCAAATATCAATGACTTGGAGAGCGTATACATCTGTAGTGGAAGGAAGGCAGGGTAGGGGGGCGTCCTAGAAAATAATGAAGGGAGGAAGAAAATTAGGTTTTGTGTGCGAGATGTTTGAAGTGTGAGCAAAGTAACATTTATGAAAGGATTTAAGGAAATCGGTTACCCGGACTTGAGTCCTGGAGGTGGTAAGTACAGTGTCTGCACTCTGAAAGAGGGCTGTTGATATGTTGCAGTTTTTTTTAATTGTAGTGTAGGAGCGCTTCTGGCAAGACAGTGATGACAGTATTTCTTCTTTCTCGAGTCACCGTCTTGGTGGGAAGTGGCCGATGTGTTAATAATAATAGAAATAATACCTACATAGTGTGTATCTTCCAATAATACTAACTTTCTAAATATCCTCCTGTAATACCTACATACTGGTATGTATACTTCGACGATACAAAAATTAACTCTCCTTCAATACCATTATATGTTTTCCTACAATATCATCCCATATCCTTCAACAAAACACACATATAACCTCCAATGATACCAATTTAGTTAAATATATCTTCTAAGAATGCCAGTAAATAAAATTTCACAATACCAATATACATTCTATATAATAACAACGAAAATTCTCCTGTAATGCTTCATATATCCAACAACACCACGAATATATATTTTCACCAATGCCAACTAGTACCCTCAAACAGTTATTTCATATATCGTAAAATAATTTCATCATTTGTCTGTCAATAATACCAACATGCATCCCCCAACACTACAAACACATACCCTCCAACAATACAATTATATATCCTACAACAATTCCCTCAAAACATATCTTCCAAAAGAACTAGCATAAATTCTCCGCCTAGACCATAATATCCTCAAATGAAGAGTAATGGTATAAAGGAAACGATGCGGGGGTAAAGGAGACACAAGACCATTGTAAAGCAATTCTTTAACGACTTGCCACCGTATATGTGTATAAGGAACGTTGAAAATACAGAATCTCATATCACTGCATTTGTGCCTCGTTTAGTACCATATATACTCCAACACAAACACATATACTTCAACGATTCAAAACTGTATCTTCTATTAATCTCACATTATATATATATGTTCTTCCGAATAGGTAAAATTAGTCAATTAGCAGGAACTCATTTAAAATCAAGTCCTTTCTAAAATTTTCTCTAATACCTCTAAAGATATATTTTTGTTTTACTTATGTTAATGTAAAAGTTATTAATTTTATACCAAACCTTAGAAAATTTCCTAACCTTATTATAACAAGCGCAATTCAATTTAGCATAATCCAACTAAATACATTTTAAATAAGTTTAAAATAATTTAATAATTAACAAACACAATGAAAAATATTTTTCATTACATTCAAAATGAGTTTTGCGAAATTATATATATATATATATATATATATATATATATATATATATATATATATATATATATATATATATATATATATATATATATATATATATATATATATATATATATATATATATATATATATATATATATATACGCAGTGCTTTACCGACCAAGGTATTGGTCCAGTGTGGTACGGTCGGAAAAGCACTGCGTTCCTGTCACAAGGTTCGTAGGGTCGAGTCTCCGTCGGCCAGAGATCAGTGTTTGTGAATATTTCGCCTGCTCTTGCGAATTCCTAGCATTGTAAAAATCTCTAGTTGTGTCGATGCATGCAGGGATGAGATGAAAAGCTGTAAGCCACCTGCCTGAAAAATATATATATATATATATATATATATATATATATATATATATATATATATATATATATATATATATATATATAAGTAGGTAGTAGGTTGGTAGACAGCAACCACCCAGGGAGGTACTACCGTCCTGCCAGGTGACTGTGAAACAGAAACCTGAAACTGTTTTACATGATGGTAGGATTGCTGGTGTCTTTTTTCTGTCTCATAAACACGCTGGATAACAGGTATATCTAGCTACTTCTACTTACACTTTAGGTCACACTACACTGGCATACACATGCATATATATACATACACACATCTAGGTTTTTCTTCTTTTTCTTAATAGCTCTTGTTCTTTTTATTTTCTCTATTGTCCATGGGGAAGTGGAAAGAATCTTTCCTCCGTAAGCAGTGCGTGTCGTATGAGGCGACTAAGATGCCGGGAGCAATGGGCTAGTAACCCCTTCTCCTGTACAAATCTACTAAAAACGAGAAGAAGAAAAACTTTATAAAACTGGGTTGTCTGAATGTGCGTGGATGTAGTGCGGATGATAAGAAAGAGATGATTGCCGATGTTATGAATGAAAAGAAGTTGGATGTCCTGGCCCTAAGCGAAACAAAGCTGAAGGGGTAGGCGAGTTTCAGTGGGGAGAAATAAATGGGATTAAGTCAGGAGTATCTGAAAGAGTTAGAGCTAAGGAAGGGTAGCAATAATGTTGAAGGATCAGTTATGGAAGGAAAAGAGGGAATATGAATGTGTAAATTCAAGGATTATGTGGATTAAAATAAGGGTCGGATGCGAAAAGTGGGTCATAATAAGCGTGTATGCACCTGGAGAAGAGAGGAGTGTAGAGGAGAGAGAGAGATTTTGGGAGATGTTAAGCGAATGTATAGGAACTTTTGAACCAAATGAGAGAGTAATTGTTGTAGGGGACCTAAATGCTAAAGTGGGAGAAACATGCAGAGAGGGTGTAGTAGGTAAGTTTGGGGTGCCAGGTGTAAATTATAATGGGAGCCCTTTGATTGAACTTTGTATAGAAAGGGGTTTAGTTATAGGTAATACATATTTTAAGAAAAAGAGGATAAATAAGTATACAAGATATGATGTAGGGCGTAATGACAGAAGTTTGTTGGACTATGTATTGGTAGATAAAAGACTGTTGAGTAGACTTTAGGATGTACATGTTTATAGAGGGGCCACAGATATATCAGATCACTTTTTAGTTATAGCTACAGTGGGAGTAAAAGGTAGATGGGATACAAGGAAAATAGAATCAGTAAGTAAGAGGTGAAGGTTTATAAACTAAAAGAGGAGGCAGTTAGGGTAAGATATAAACAACTATTGGAGGATAGATGGGCTAGTGAGAGTGTAGGCAATGGGGTCGAAAATGTATGGGGTAGATTTAAAAATGTAGTGTTAGAGTGTTCAGCAGAAGTTTGTGGTTACAGGCGAGTGGGTGCGGGGGGGAAGAGGAGCGATTGGTGGAATGATGATGTAAAGAGAGTAGTAAGGAGAAAAAGTTAGCATATGAGAGGTTTTACAAAGTAGAAGTGATGCAAGAGGGAAGAGTATATGGAGAGAAAAAGAGAGGTTAAAGAGTGGTGAAGCAATGTAAAAAGAGAGCAGATGAGAGAGTGGGTGAGATGTTATCAGCAAATTTTGTTGAAAATAAGAAAAGTTTTGGAATGAGATTAATAAGTTGAGGAAGCCTAGAGAACAAATGGATTTGACAGTTAAAAATAGGAGGAGAGTTATTAAATGGAGATTAGAGGTATCGGGAAGATGGAGAGAATATTTTGAGAGTTGTTAAATGTTGATGAAGACAGGGAAGCTGTGATTTCGTGTGTAGGGCAAGGAGGAATAACATCTTGTAGGAGTGTGGAAGAGCCAGTTGTGGGTGTGGGGAAGTTCGTGAGGCAGTGGGTAGAATGAAAGGGGTAAGGCAGCTGGGATTGATGGGATAAAGATAGAAATGTTAAAAGCAGGTGGGGATATAGTTTTGGAGTGGTTGGTGCTATTATTTAATAAATGTATGGAAGAGGGTAAGGTACCTAGGGATTGGCAGAGAGCATGTATTGTTCCTTTGTATAAAGGCAAAGGGGACAAAAGAGAGTGCAAAAATTATAGGGAATAAGTCTGTTGAGTGTACCTGGTAAAGTGTATGGTAGAGTTATTATTGAAAGAATCAAGAGTAAGACAGAAAGCAGGATAGCAGATGAACAAGGGGGCTTTAGGAAAGGTAGGGGGTGTGTAGACCAAGTGTTTACAGTGAAACATATAGGTGAACAGTATTTGGATAAGGGTAAAGATGTTTTTGTGGCATTTATGGATTTGGAAAAGGCGTATGATAGGGTAGATAGGGGGGCAATGTTGCAGATGTTGCAGGTGTATGGAATAGGAGGAAGGTTACTGAAAGCAGTGAAGAGTTTTTATGAGGATAGTGAGGCTCAGGTTAGAGTGTGTAGGAGGGAGGGGACTATTTCCCAGTAAAAGTGGGCCTTAGACAAGGATGTGTGATGTCACCGTGGTTGTTCAATATATTTATAGATGGGGTTGTAAGAGAAGTGAAGAGGGTCTTGGCAAGAGGTGTTGGGCTAAAAGATAAAGAAGCAAATACAAAGTGGGAGTTGTCACAGTTGCTTTTTGCTGATGACACTGTGCTTTGGGAGATTCTGAAGAGAAGTTGCAGAGGTTGGTGGATGAATTTGGTAGGGTGTGTAAAAGAAGAAAATTGAAAGTGAATATAGGAAAGAGTAAGGTGATGAGGATAACAAAAAGAATAGGTGACGAAAGATTGGATATCAGATTGGAGGGAGAGAGTATGGAGGAGGTGAATGTATTCAGATATTTGGGAGTGGACATGTCGGCGGATGGGTCTATGAAGGATGAGGTGAATCATAGAATTGATGAGGGAAAAAGGGTGAGTGGAGCACTTCGAGTCTGTGGAGACAAAGAACCTTGTCCATGGAAGTAAAGAAGGGAATGTATGGTATAGTTATACCAACGCTCTTATATGGGTGTGAAGCATGGGTGATGAATGTTGCAACGAGGAGAAGGCTGGAGGCAGTGGAGATGTCATGTCTGAGGTCAATGTGTGGTGTGAATATAATGCAGAGAATTCGGAGTTTGGAAATTAGGAGGAGGTGCGGATTACCAAAACGATTGTCCAGAGAGACTGAGGAGGGTTGTTGAGGTGGTTTGGACATGTAGAGAGAATGGAACAGAGACAGAGTGACTTCGAGATGTATAAATCTGTAGTGGAGGGAAGGCAGGGTAGGGGTCAGCCTAGGAAAGGTTGGAGGGAGGGGTAAAGGAAGTTTTGTGCGAGGGCTTGGAGTTCCAGCAAGCATGTGTGAGCGTATTTGATAGGGTGAATGGAGGCATATGGTTTTAATACTTGACGTGCTGTTGGAGTGTGAGCAAAGTAACATTTATGAAGGGATTCAGGGAAACCGGCAGGCCGGACTTGAGTCCTGAGATGGGAAGTACAGTGTCTGCACTCTGAAGGAGGGTGTTAATGTTGCAGTTTTATAACTGTAGTGTAAAGCACCCCTCTGGCAAGACAGTGATGGAGTGAATGATGATGAAAGTTTTTCTTTTTCGGGCCACCCTGCCTTGGTGGGAATCGGCCGATGTGTTAATAAAAAAAAAAAAAAAATATATATATATATATATATATATATATATATATCGTGCCGATTAGGTAAAACTTGCGATTTTGCTTAAATAGCAACGCTCACCTTGCCATATAAGACAAGTGAAAATTTGTGTATGCAATAATTTCGCCAAAATCATTTTGAACATAACGAAAAAAATATATTTCATTGTGTTTCTTTATTATTAAATTAATGTTAACGTATCTAAAATATATTTAGTTGGGTTAGGCTAAATTAAATTCCGCTTGTTGTAATAAGGTTAGGTAGGTTTTCAAAGTTTCTCTTGGTACAAAATTGTAAATTCTTACATTAACATAAATGAAAAAAATATATCATTAAACGTATAAGAAAAAATTTTGAAAGGACTTAATTTTAGATGAGTTGTTGCTAATTGACTAGTTTTACCTAATCGGCACGACATATATATATATATATATATATATATATATATATATATATATATATATATATATATATATATATATATATATATATATATATATATATATATATATATATATATATATATATATAATATATATATATATATATATATATATACATATATATATATATATATATATATATATATATATAAATATATATATATATATATATATAAATATATATATATATATATATAAACACTGATCTCTGGCCGACGGAGACTCGACCCTACGAACCTTGTGACAGGAACGCAGTGCTTTACCGACCGTACCACACTGGACCAATACCTTGGCATCCAGCTAACGCTAGACGTTGATCAAGGCACCCAGCTTTCAGGCAGGTGGCTTACAGCTTTTCATCTCATCCCTGCATGCATCGACACAACTAGAGATTTTTACAATGCTAGGAATTCGCAAGAGCAGGCGAAATATTCACAAACACTGATCTCTGGCCGACGGAGACTCGACCCTACGAACCTTGTGACAGGAACGCAGTGCTTTACCGACCGTACCACACTGGACCAATACCTTGGCATCCAGCTAACGCTAGACGTTGATCCAAGGCACCCAGCTTTCAGGCAGGTGGCTTACAGCTTTTCATCTCATCCCCTGCATGCATCGACACAACTAGAGATTTATACAATGCTAGGAATTCGCAAGAGCAGGCGAAATATTCACAAACACTGATCTCTGGCCGACGGAGACTCGACCCTACGAACCTTGTGACAGGAACGCAGTGCTTTACCGACCTACCACACTGGACCAATACCTTGGCATCCAGCTAACGCTAGACGGTTGATCCAAGGCACCCAGCTTTCAGGCAGGTGGCTTCAGCTTTCATCTCATCCCCCGCATGCATCGACACAACTAGGATTTTACAATGCTAGGAATTCGCAAGAGCAGGCGAAATATTCACAAACACTGATCTCTGGCCGACGGAGACTCGACCCTACGAACCTTGTGACAGGAACGCAGTGCTTTACCGACCGTACCACACTGGACCAATACCTTGGCATCCAGCTAACGCTAGACGTTGATCCAAGGCACCCAGCTTTCAGGCAGGTGGCTTACAGCTTTTCATCTCATCCCCTGCATGCATCGACACAACTAGAGATTTATACAATGCTAGGAATTCGCAAGAGCAGGCGAAATATTCACAAACACTGATCTCTGGCCGACGGAGACTCGACCCTACGAACCTTGTGACAGGAACGCAGTGCTTTACGACCGTACCACACTGGACCAATACCTTGGCATCCAGCTAACGCTAGACGTTGATCCAAGGCACCCAGCTTTCAGGCAGGTGGCTTACAGCTTTTCATCTCATCCCCTGCATGCATCGACACAACTAGAGATTTATACAATGCTAGGAATTCGCAAGAGCAGGCGAAATATTCACAAACACTGATCTCTGGCCGACGGAGACTCGACCCTACGAACCGGACAGGGGAAAAAAGTGTTTTCCCCTACCACACTGGACCAATACCTTGGCATCCAGCAACGCTAACGTTGATCCAAAAAGGGGGCCCCCTTTCGGCGGGGGGCACGGGGGTTTATCTCATCCCCTGCATGCATCCCCACAAAAAGAGATTTATACAATGCTAGGAATTCCCCCAAAAGGCCGGGGGGAAAAAATTTACAAACACTGATCTCTGGCCGACGGGACTCGACCCTCGAAACCCCTTTTTACAGGAACGCAATGCTTTACCGGCCGTACCCACTGGACCAATGCCCCTTTGGGGGCCAGCTAACGCTAGCGGGGTTTTTTTCCAAAGGGGGGCCCCCCCCTTTTCCCGGCGGGGGGGACAGCTTTTATCTCCCCCTGCTGCATCGGCACAACTAAGATTTATACCTCCAGGAATTCCAGGGGGAGGCGAAATATTCACAAACACTGATCTCTGGCCGACGGGGCTCGACCTACGAACCTTGGGCGGGGCGCAATGCTTTGGCCGTAAAACCCCCGGAAATACCCCCTTTGGGGGCCCGCTAACGCTTTGACGTTGATCCAAACCCCCGCTTTCGGAGGGGTTAACCCCCCCTTTTTATCTCATCCCCCGCAGCCCCCCCACCAAAGAGATTTATACAATGGGAATTCCGGGGGAACAGGCGAAATATTCACAAACACTGATCTCTGGCCGGCGGAACTCGACCCTACGAACCTTGGGCAGGAACCAGTGCTTTACCGACCGTACCCCCTGGACCCCCAAAAACCGGCATCCAGCTCGCAACGTTGATCCAAAAGGGGGCCCCCTTTCCCCCCAGGTTTTGGGGGGCTTTCATCTCATCCCCCGCATGCATCGAAAACTAGGGGGTTTATACAATGCTAAAAAGGAAATTTTTTGGGGGGGCGAAATATTCACAAACACTGATCTCTGGCCGACGGAGACTCGGGGGCCCCCCCAACCTTGGACAACGGGGGAAAATTTCCCCCGGGCCCAATATTGGTCCCCCGGGGGACGGGGGTAAAGGGGGCCCCTTTTCCGGCCAAAAGGGTTGGGGTTTATTTTTCCCCCTCGGCCAAAGAAGTTTTTGTGGAATTTCCCCCCCGGGGGAAAATTATTCACCATTTTTTTCTGGGGAGGAGAATCAGAAACCCCCCCCCCAAAAAGGAGGAAAGGGTGGGGTTTGGGGCCCCCCTGAATGGCCCCAAGCCTTGGGTCCAGTGTGGTTTTTTTTGGGGGGTTTTCCGGGCGAAGGGGCAGTTTCCTCACCCGGGATCGTGTTTGGATTTTTCCTTTTAACAAATTGAAAACAGGGAAAAATTTACAAAAGCCCCCTTTTTTTGGCCCGGGCCCCCCCCTCGGCATTGGACAGGAAAGGCCCGTGTTTTCCCCCCGCCCCTTCCCGGGGCAAAGGGGGGGGGTCGGGGCCCAATTTTCCCCCGGGGTTCAATTTTATTTCCCCTGCTTTTTTTCGAACCCCAGAATTTTTTAAAATTCCCCCTTTCGGGAAAACCCCGGGGGAAAACTAAACCTGCCTGGCCGGGGCCCCCCCCCTAGCCGTGGGGGCCCCCGTTTGCGAACCCCCGGCCCCAAACACGGGGTTTTCCGTGCCCCGGGTTTTTGGTGGCCCTTTTTTTTTGTTCAGCCTTTCCCCTGCTCTGCAAATTTTTTTAAAACTTGGAAAATTAAAGGGGGGAAAAAAAACAAAACCCGAATTTTGGCCGGGGGAAAAACCGGCCCCCCAAATGGGGCCTTTGCCCCGTCCAATGGGCGCGGGTTCCCCCTTTGGGGAAGGTCCAAACCCAATTTTTCCCCCGGGTCCGTTTTTTTTCATACCAAACTGGTTTAACCCCCGAGGGGAATTTAAAAAAACCAAAAAAAACAACTCTGGCCCCCCCAAATGAATGCCAGGGGGGGGGTCCCAAAAGGTATTTTTGGTCGGAAAAACCCCCCCTTTGGACTTTTTAGGGGGGTCTCCTGGCCAAAATCAATTTTTCGCCTGTCTTCCAACATTTAATTCCCCCTTTGTTTTTTTTATGCAAAATGAATGGCTTTTTTCCTGCCCCCCCCGGGGGCCCAAAGTCTAAAAAGGGGTTTTAAATGTGGGGGGGGGTAAAAGCCCCCCCCATCCCCCAACATGGTGAATTTGCGACCAAAAATTTTGTTTCTTTTTTCTTCCGCCTGGGGCTTAAAAATTTCCTTTTTTTTAAATCTCCCGGGTTAAAAAGGGGCCCCGGGCCCCTTTTTTTTCCCCTTCTCTTTGCGGGGAAATTTTAAAAAAAAAGGGTGTGGGGGCGGTAAGGGGCCCCCCGCGTTTTGCAGGTTCGTAGGGTGGGGTTTTACGGAAAGACCCGGGTTTTAAAATTTTAAACCCCCCCCCGCCCAGTTTTCCCCCCCCTTTTATAAATCTCTGTTGTTTGTGCATGCGAGGAATGAAAGGAAAAAAACCCGCCTGGGAGGCCCCGGTCCGCTTTGGGGTCGCTGGATGCCAAAAGGGGATCCCCCGTGTTCGATGACACTGGCCCTTCCTGCAAAGGTTTTTTATTTTTTGGGTCCAATTTTTCCCAGATCGTGAACTATAAAATTTTTTCCCCTTTTGGTATTTATTAATGTCAATGCAAATAATAAAAGTTAAAAATACCCCCGGTGCCTTTTGGGGGTAAACCGGGGTTTTTTTTCGGGAGTGGGGGGTAAACCGTGGGCCGGGGGGGCAAAGGGTTTTGGGTTTCCGTCACCGGTTCGCGGGTCAAAAATTTAAACCAAATTCCCCGGGGCTGGCAAAATTTTGTGTTTTGCGAAAATTTCCCAGCATTGTTTAAAACTCTGGGGTTTTTTCATTTAAAAAGGGGATGAGATTGGGGGAAAAATGTGCCACCTGGGGCCCCCGGGTTTGCCTTGGACCCCAAATTCCCGGGGGTTAAAAGGTTTTTAAAAGGGAAAAATTTGGCCCCCCGGGGGTCGGTCGGGGAAACAAAAAGGGGTTTCCCGTCTAAAATTTTTTTGGGTCCCGGGTTTCCCTGGCCCGAGTGGTGTTTGGGGGAAATTTTTTGTTTGCTTTTAACTTTTATAAATTTTGGGGTTTTTGTGCGAGGGGGAAGAAAAATTTAAAAAAACCTGCCTGAAAACTTTTGGGGGCCTTTAAAAAAAAGTCGTTAGTTTTGGGGGCCCCAAAGGGGGTTTAATTGGTACGGGCAGTGACTTGGGGGTTTTTGGGGTTTGGGGTTTGTGGGGGGAAAAAGGGCCCCCCCCCGGGGGAAATCCCCTGGGTTGGGGGTATTTGCCTGTCTTTTCCAGTGTAAAATTCTAGTTTTTGTCGATGCTGCAGGGGATTTTTGGGGGGGAAAAACTGGAAACCACCTGCCAAAGCTGGGTTTTTTTGGATTTTAAGTCCCCCCGGGGTTTGTGGATGGGGCCCCCTTTTGGTCCCGGGTGGTTTCGGTCGGTGCCTGGCCTTTTCCCCCCCCCAAAAAAAAAATTTTTAAAAATTTTTAAAAATTAAAATTTTTTTTAAAATTTTGTTTTTTAAAAAATTTTAAATATATATATATATATATATATATTATATATATATATATATATATATTATATATATATATATATATATATATATATATTTTTTATATATATATATATATATATATTTTTTATATATATATATATATATATATATATATATATATATATATATATATATATTATATATATATATATATATATATATATATATGTCTTGCCAAAATTTGGTAAAACTGGTCAAATTTGCAAGAACTCATCTTAAAATTAAAATCCTTTTAAAAAATTTTTTCTTATACGTTTAAAAAATTTTTCAAAAAATTTTTAATTGAATTTATAATTTTGTACCAAAAGAAACTTTTAAAAACCCACCCAAAATTTCATCAAGTGCAATTTAATTTAGCCCCAAAACTAAATATATTTTGGGTATTAACATTAATTTAATAATAAACAAACACAATGAAAATTTTTTGTTATGTTCCCGAATGATT
>WNWK01043101.1:0-15669 GCA_009830355.1 Cherax destructor
ATAGCGCATAAATAGAGGTGAGGTCATCTTATAAATCAGTATACTGACATTAAGAGGGACATTATAAACGGTATAAGAAAAGCTAAACGGGACTATGAAATTAAAGTTGCTAGGGATTCAAAAACTAACCCAAAAATTTTTTCCAGGATTATAGAACAAAAGTTAGGGATAAGATAGGTCCCCTTAAAAATAACAATGGGCATCTTAGTGACAAGGAGAATGATATGTGCTCTATTTTTAATAATTATTTTCTCTCGGTTTTCACACAGGAAGACACTAATAATATCCCAGTAATTAATGTTTATAGTGTCCCTGAAGAAGATAAATTATGTAATATCACAGTCACTAGCGAAATGGTTAGGAAACAAGTAGACCGTCTGAAACAAAATAAATCGCCGGGTCCTGATGAGCTTTTTGCAAGGGTTCTTAAGGAATGTAAAATGGAACTCTGTGAACCAATATCTAACATTTTTAATTTATTTCTTCAAACAGGTGTAGTGTCTGATATGTGGAAGATGGCTAATGTAATTTCTATTTTTAAAGCAGGGGACAAGTCACTACCATCAAATTACCGCCCAATAAGCCTGACCTCAATTGTAGGCAAATTACTAGAGTCAGTTATAGCTGATATTATTAGAAGCCATTTAGATAACCATAATTTGTGTAATGATACTCAGCATTGATTCACGAGGGGCCGTTCCTGCCTATCTAATTTATTAACCTTCTTTAGTAAAGCTTTTGAGGCTGTTGATCACGATAAAGAATTCGATATTGTTTATTTAGATTTTAGTAAGGCTTTTGATAGAGTACCGCACCAGAGACTGTTAAAGAAAGTGGCAGCTCATGGCATTGGGGGAAAAGTGTTGTCATGGATCGAGTCATGGCTCACCAATATGAAGCAGAGAGTGTGCATAAATGGGGTTAAATCCGAGTGGGGATCTGTAGCAAGTGGTGTTCCACAGGGATCAGTCTTAGGCCCGTTGTTGTTTATAATATATATCAATGACCTTGATGAGGGAATTACTAGTGATATGAGCAAATTCGCTGATGACACGAAGATAGGTAGGATAATTGATTCCTATGTACACTATTATTCTTCACATCAAGATAGAGTTAAAGTGTCGGTTTTCTCTTCAATGTTTTTGAGAGCTTTACATATTTGTAGTCCAGAGTTCATAGATGAAGAAATCTCTAAAATTTATGAAATAGCTAATGATTTAAAATACCCAAGAAACGTAACTGATAAATCTTTTAAAATAGCTAGAAATACTTTTTACAATCCAAAAAGGGACAACCATCCCTATTAAACTAAAAATATGTTGGTTCTCCCTTATCATGAAAACTTGGTTGATATGCCTTCCTTTCTTTAGAATTTTAATATCAAAGTTGGATTTAAAAATCTTGATACAGTAAAAAGACTTTTGATAAAAAATTCCCCCCAAAATGCTGACGGATGTGTTAGTTACCATTTTGTCCTAGGCATATGTCGATTAGACACTAGGCCTATTGTATGTGTGTGTGTGTGTGTGTGTGTAACGAAACACTTCGAAATGTTTCGGCCCCGCCGGGAATTGAACCCGGGCCCTCCGTGCGTGAAGCATGAGCGCTAGCCACCATGCCATCGGGGCGTGTGTCCATAAGATTCCCTGTAAAATATGTAATAAAGTTTATTACGGTCAAACTGGTAAAAGTCTTGAACTAAGATTAAAACAACATAAATATAGGATTAGAACTGGACAAGATTCTAATGCTCTATTTATTAATGTGAGAGATTTTAACCATCCAATTGATTTTCAAAATGCTGAGAAAGTTGTATCAAGCCAGTCCATGGTTGAGAGGAATATAATAGAATCATGTTTCATAAAAAGTAGTTTTGAAAATAATATGAATATTTCTTTTGGTTCATATAAATTGGATTCATTTATAATTATTAAAATTTGGGAAGAATTTAATGATAAATCCTTGATAATGTGAGTAGTCGCGAATGCGCTTGGAATTAATCTATTTTTTCATAGTGGTTGTCTTGCATATTTTGATATCACCTGTTTACTGTGATCTTTTTGCATATATATATATATATATATATATATATATATATATATATATATATATATATATATATATATATATATATATATATATATATATATATATATATATATATATATATATATGCAAAAGATCACAGTAAACAGTGATATCAAATATGCAAGACAACACTATGAAAAATGAGAATCAAGCATTCGACTACTCACATTATCAAGGATTTATCATTAAATTCTTCCCAAATTTTAATAATTATAAATGAATCCAATTTATATGAACCAAAAGAAATATTCAAATGCTGCAGCGAGGAGGAGGCTGGAGGCAGTGGAGATGTCCTGTCTAAGGGCAATGTGTGGTGTAAATATTATGCAGAAAATTCGGAATGTGGAAATTAGGAGGTGTGGAGTTACTAAAAGTATTTGTCATAGGGATGAAGAGGGGTTGTTGAGGTGGTTTGGTCATTTAGAGAGAATGGATCAAAGTAGAATGACTTGGAGAGCGTATAAATCTGTAGGGAAAGGAAGGCGGGGTAGGGGTCGTCCTAGAAAAGGTTGGTGGGAGGGGGTAAAGGAGGTTTTGTCGGCGAGGGGCTTGGACTTCCAGCAAGCATGTGGGAACATGTTAGATAGGAGTGAATGGAGACGAATGATTTTTGGGACATGACGATCTGTTGGAGTGTCAGCAGGGTAACATTTTGTGAAGGGATTCAGGGAAACCAGTTAATTGATTTAGTTGAACTTGAGCCCTGGAAATGGGAAGTACATTGTCTGCACTTTAAGGGAGGGGTCTGGGATAGTGAGAGCTGGGAGGGACTATTCTCAGCTGTCGTATCTGAGCGCCTCTGCAAAGACAGTGATTATGTATGAGTGTGGTGAAAGTGTTGAATGATGATGAAAGTATTTTCTTTTTGGGGATTTTCTTTCTTTTTGGGTCACCCTGCCTCGGTGGGAGACGGCCGACTTGTTGAAAAAAAAAATATATATATATATATATGTCGTGCCGATTAGGTAAAACTGGTCAATTAGCAAGAACTCATCTAAAATTAAGTCCTTTCTAAAATTTTCTCTTATACGTTTAAAGATATATTTTTCCATTTATGTTAATGTAAGAATTTATAATTTTGTACCAAGAGAAACTTTGAAAACCTACCTAACCTTATATATATATATATATATATATATATATATATATATATATATATATATATATATATATATATATATATATATATATGCAAAAAGATCACAGTAAACAGGTGATATCAAAATATGCAAGACAACCACTATGAAAAAATAGAGGAATTCCAAGCGCTTTCGTGACTACTCACATTATCAAGGAACTATAAAAGGAAACATGACAAGAAGGCTTATAAAGGGGCAGACTACACCTCACAGTCACATCACACTAACAAAGACTACACCTCACAGTAGCGTAACAACGCACGACTCTGTGAAGAGGAAAATTAGAAAGGACCTGAAACTCTTCCCAAGTATTAAGATTAGTCCAATTTATCATTAAATTCTTCCCAAATTTTATTAAGTATAAATGAATCCAATTTATATAAACCCAAAGAAATATTCATATTATTTTTAAAACTGCTTTTAATGAAACATTTTACAATCCAAAAAGGGACAACCAACCTTATTCAACCAAAAATATGTTGGTTCTCCCTTACCATGAAAACTTGGTTGATATACCTTCCTTTCTTAAGAATTTTAATATCAAAGTGGTATTTAAAAATCTTGATACAGTAAAAAGACTTTTAATAAAAAATTCCCCCCAAAATGCTGACGGATGTGTCTATAAGATTCCCTGTAAAATATGCGATAAAGTTTATCGCATTAACTCAGTGGTGGACCTGACTTAACTCAGTGAAGACGTGTCTTGTGTGCTCTCTGTCAATCTGAAGAAGATGTCCTCTCTTGAGCTACTCTACCAGCAGCTGAAGGAAGAACTGAGGGTAGCTAAGCTTGAGATACAGCGACTGACTGAGGAAAACAAGAGGATTCGTAGTAATCCTCCTGTTGAGAATCCTCAAGCCAGGAAAGGAACCTGGACAGTGGCTAAAACGCATGGGACAAAGTTAAGGCTCAAGAGGACGGGTGGAGAGGTAGAAACAACGAAGACCCAGGAGAATGTTGTGGAAACATCGAACCCATTCTCCGTGCTACCCGATGAATGTGAGTCGACTTCTGGGAGCGTCACGACGAAAGACACAAAGGAAGGTAAAAACATTGTTGTTGTTGGGGACAGTCAGGTTAGGTACATGGATAGGGCTTTCTGTTTGATTGATAGGAGTAGGAGACAGAGGGTTTGCTTTCCTGGGGCTGGGATGGAGGATATTGTTAGCCGTCTGGACGACATCATGAGAGGTAATGGGAGCAATCCTATTATCTGTCTCAGTGCTGGAGGCAACGATGTTGGCAGACGTAGGAGTGAGGACCTGACTAGCAGGTTTAGGTCAGCAATAGACATAATTAGGAAGAAGGGTGGGAACCCTGTCATATGTGGTATTTTGCCAAGGAGAGGATTTGGAAATGAATGGCTGTCCAGGGCAATTGGTGTCAATTGCTGGCTGGACAAATACTGTAAGGAAAATTCAGTAACATTCATTGACAACTGGGACCTCTTCTATGGCAGAAATGACATGTATGCCAGGGATGGGGTTCACTTATCCAGGTCTGGGGTGGGGGCACTGGCAACTGCAGTGGAGGGAGCTGTTAGGGCTTTAAACTAGAAATAGTTAGTGGTATGGGTTTTGGGGGGAAAACAGAGAAGTCCCAGTGTAGTAATATTATAAGTTGTAGGAGAACTAGTAATAGGCAGAATAAGGTGGATAGTGAAAAGCGAGTGACACTAGATGACAAGGACAGTAATAGGTATAGGGGAAAAACAGAGATGAGCAGGAAGGGTAAAGAGAAAGGAGGGTCTCTAAATATATATTGTTAAGTAAAAGGACACAATTGCAACTAATGTGACATTTTATTGTGGCAACGTTTCGCTCTCCAGGAGCTTTCTCAAGCCGTTACAAGCGATAAATGGACATAGTTGGTATATATATACTGTCAAGGTGAGGTGAAAAACTAGTGGTGTTAGAAATAGTAGTGATATAAGTAGTATTAGTAGTAGTAGTAGTAATACAATAAGGTAGAACAATCAATATGCACGTGAGTAAAAGGTGATAAAACAAATACTTGGGTAGTATAACAATAGGTTAGACAAATATTTCTGCTGGAGGTTGAAATATAGAAGGCCAGTAGGAGTGTTCCACATCTACGATGTGCTAAACTAACAGGAACACAATGAACACATGAATGCATGCAGAAACGATAACCTGAACAACGCCTGCGTACAACACCGAAATTCCAACAATCATCTCATGAAATTCAAAGACGCCCGACTAGTAATCAAAGAAACTAATTTCCGTAGTCGAAAATGCCTTGAATCAGCACTTATCTCTGTTTCTAACACAATTAAACAAAACAAAGGCAGCTTCACCATCTCTGAAGTCTTAGCAAGAATCCTCCTGAAAACAGTAAACCCTACCATCACATAGTCTCTCCTGTTAGTTTAGCACATCGTAGATGTGGAACACTCCTACTGGCCTTCTATATTTCAACCTCCAGCAGAAATATTTGTCTAACCTATTGTTATACTACCCAAGTATTTGTTTTATCACCTTTTACTCACGTGCATATTGATTGTTCTACCTTATTGTATTACTACTACTACTACTAATACTACTTATATCACTACTATTTCTAACACCACTAGTTTTCACCTCACCTTGACAGTATATATATACCAACTATGTCCATTTATCGCTTGTAACGGCTTGAGAAAGCTCCTGGAGAGCGAAACGTTGCCACAATAAAATGTCACATTAGTTGCAATTGTGTCCTTTTACTTAACATATTGTCGGTAATTCTACCAATATTATTAAATATATATTACACCAATAGTCGTAGTGCTAGGAATAAGATGGACGAGTTGAGATTAGTTGCAAGTACGGGTAATATTGATGTTTTTGCAATAACTGAGACATGGTTTAATATGAAAAATCGGGACTTGCCTGCCGAATGTCACATTCAGGGTTTTAAATTGTTCCAAGTAGACAGAAGTATCGGGAAAGGGGGTGGGGTGGCACTCTATGTCCGTGATCATTTAAATTGTTGCATAAAAACGGGTATAAAGTCTGAATTAACACATACAGAGTCTGTCTGGATAGAATTTTCAGAGGGGTGTGAAAAATTGATTTTAGGCGTGACTTACCGTCCTCCAAACTTAGATAGGGAACAAGGGAGACTACTTTGGGAGGAAATTGTTAAGGCCACAAGACACGATAACGTAGTAATTCTAGGGGACTTTAACTTTAGTCAGATTGATTGGAATTTCATGACAGGGAATTTAGAATCTAACGACTTTTTAGAAGTAGTTCAGGATTGCTTTTTGAAGCAGTTTGTAACAGAACCTACAAGGGAAATAACCTACTTGACTTGGTTCTGGCAAGCAAGGAAACCCTTGTTAATAATTTAGAAATTACAGAGGAACTCGGCTCAAGCGACCACAAGTCAATTACCTTTAGCATTGAATGGATGTATGATAGTAGGGATAATTCAGTAATGGTCCCAGATTTTCGCTTAGCAGATTATAATGGACTTAGAGAACACTTATCAACTGTGGACTGGGGTGAAGAAGAGAGGTATCAATATGACAGTTTTCTTAACACTATACAGGCTGCCCAAAGAACATTTATCCCGTATAAAGAAATTAGATCAAGTAGAAATGACCCAAAATGGATGAATAATAGGCTCAAATATCTTTTAGGGCAGAAGAAAGGAATTTATAGGCGCATAAAAAGAGGTGAGGGTCATCTTATAAATCAGTATACTGACATTAAGAGGGACGTTAAAAGGGAATAAGAAAAGCTAAACGGGACTATGAAATTAAAGTTGCTAGGGATTCAAAAACTAACCCAAAAGTTTTCCAGGTTTATAGAACAAAAGTTAGGGATAAGATAGGTCCCCTTAAAAATAACTTTGGGCATCTTACTGACAAGGAGAATGATATGTGCTCTATTTTTAATAATTATTTTCTCTCGGTTTTCACACAGGAAGACATTAATAATATCCCAGAAATTTAAATTTTTTACAGAGGCCCAGAAGAAGATAAATTATGTAATATCACAGTCACTAGCGAAATGATTATGAAACAGCTGGACCGACTGAAACAAAATAAATCGCCGGGTCCTGATGAGCTTTTTGCAAGGGTTCTTAAGGAATGCAAAATGGAACTCTGTGAACCAATATCTAACATTTTTAATTTATCTCTTCAAACAGGTGTAGTGTCTGATATGTGGAAGATGGCTAATGTAATTCCTATTTTTAAAGGAGGGGACAAGTCACTACCGTCAAACTACCGCCCAATAAGCCTGACCTCAATTGTAGGCAAATTACTAGAGTCAATTATAGCTGATATTATTAGAAGCCATCTAGATAACCATAATTTGATTAATGATACCCAGCATGGATTCACGAGGGCCGTTCCTGCCTATCTAATTTATTAACCTTCTTCAGTAAAGCTTTTGAGGCTGTTGATCACGATAAAGAATTCGATATTGTTTATTTAGACTTTAGTAAGGCTTTTGATAGAGTACCGCACCAGAGACTGTTAAAGAAAGTGGCAGCTCATGGCATTGGGGAAAAGTGCTGTCATGGATCGAGTCATGGCTCACCAATAGGAAGCAGAGAGTGTGCATAAATGGGGTTAAATCCGAATGGGGAATTGTAACAAGTGGTGTTCCACAGGGATCAGTCTTAGGCCCATTGTTATTTATAATATATATCAATGACCTTGATGAGGGAATTACTAGTGATATGAGCAAATTCGCCGACGACACGAAGATAGGTAGGATAATTGACTCAAACATAGATGTCATAGAACTTCAGGAAGATTTAGACAAACTTAATTCGTGGTCAGAAAAGTGGCAGATGCAGTTCAATGTAGATAAATGCAAGGTTCTGAAGCTCGGAGTGTCCATAACCCAAGCACTTATAAGTTAAATAACGTAGAACTTAGCCATACAGATTGCGAGAAGGACTTGGGGTGATGATAAGCAGCAACCTTAAACCAAGACAGCAATGCCTAAGCGTACGTAATAAGGCAAATAGATTACTGGGATTTATATCAAGAAGTGTTAGCAACAGAAGTCCAGAGGTTATATTACAGCTTTATACATCATTAGTAAGGCCTCACCTAGATTACGCAGCTCAGTTCTGGTCTCCATATTACAGAATGGACATAAATTCGTTAGAAAACATTCAGCGTAGAATGACTAAATTAATACATAGCATTAGAAATCTTCCTTACGAAGAAAGATTGAAGACCCTAAAATTACATTCACTTGTAAGACGTAGAATGAGGGAGACATGATCGAGGTATACAAGTGGAAAATGGGTATTAACAAAGGGGATATAAATAAGGTCTTGAGGATATCTCTCCAAGAGAGAACCCGCAATAATGGATTCAAGTTAGATAAGTTTAGATTTAGAAAGGATATAGGAAAGTATTGGTTTGGAAATAGGGTAGTTGATGAGTGGAACAGTCTGCCTAGTAGGGTTATTGAAGCAAGGACCTTGGGTAGTTTCAAATTTAGGTTGGATAAATTCATGAGTGAGAGGGGTTGGATTTGAGTGGGACTCGCGCATGAGTGGGTAGAATTGTCAAAGCTTATTTCTTGGGTAGCATTGAAAATTGGGTTGAGCAAATATTCTGTTAGTGGGACGGATTGTGAAGGACCTGCCTAGTATGGGCCAACAGGCCTGCTGCAGTGTTCCTCCTTTCTTATGTTCTTATGTTCTTATTATGGTCAAACTGGTAAAAGTCTTGAACTAAGATTAAAACAACATAAATATAGCATTAGAACTGGACAAGATTCTAATGCTCTATTTATTCATGTGAGAGACTTTAACCATCCAATTGATTTTCAAAATGCTGAGAAGGTTGTATCAAGCAAGTCCATGGTTGAGAGGAATATAATAGAATCATGTTTCATTAAAAGCAGTTTTAAAAATAATATGAATATTTCTTTGGGTTTATATAAATTGGATTCATTTATAATTAATAAAATTTGGGAAGAATTTAATGATAAATTGGACTAATCTTAATACTTGGGAAGAGTTTCAGGTCCTTTCTAATTTTCCTCTTCACAGAGTCGTGCGTTGATACGCTACTGTGAGGTGTAGTCTTTGTTAGTGTGATGTGACTGTGAGGTGTAGTCTGCCCCTTTATAAGCCTTCTTGTCATGTTTCCTTTTATAGTTCCTTGATAATGTGAGTAGTCACGAAAGCGCTTGGAATTCTTTTATTTTTTCATAGTGGTTGTCTTGCAGCTGGGATTGATGGGATAAAGATAGAAATGTTAAAAGCAGGTGGGGATATAATTTTGGAGTGGTTGGTGCTATTATTTAATAAATGTATGGAAGAGGGTAAGGTACCTAGGGATTGGCAGAGAGCGTGTATTGTTCCTTTGTATAAAGGCAAAGGGGACAAAAGAGAGTGCAAAAATTATAGGGAAATAAGTCTGTTGAGTGTACCTGGTAAAGTGTATGGTAGAGTTATTATTGAAAGAATTAAGAGTAAAACAGAAAGCAGGATAGCAGATGAACAAGGGGGCTTTAGGAAAGGTAGGGGGTGTGTAGACCAAGTGTTTACAGTGAAACATATAGGTGAACAGTATTTGGATAAGGGTAAAGATGTTTTTGTGGCATTTATGGATTTGGAAAAGGCGTATGATAGGGTAGATAGGGGGGCAATGTGGCAGATGTTGCAGGTGTATGGAATAGGAGGAAGGTTACTGAAAGCAGTGAAGAGTTTTTATGAGGATAGTGAGGCTCAGGTTAGAGTGTGTAGGAGGGAAGGGGACTATTTCCCAGTAAAAGTGGGCCTTAGACAAGGATGTGTGATGTCACCGTGGTTGTTCAATATATTTATAGATGGGGTTGTAAGAGAAGTGAATGCGAGGGTCTTGGCAAGAGGTGTTGGGCTAAAAGATAAAGAAGCAAATACAAAGTGGGAGTTGTCACAGTTGCTTTTTACTGATGACACTGTGCTTTTGGGAGATTCTGAAGAGAAGCTGCAGAGGTTGGTGGATGAATTTGGTAGGGTGTGTAAAAGAAGAAAATTGAAAGTGAATATAGGAAAGAGTAAGGTGATGAGGATAACAAAAAAAATAGGTGACGAAAGATTGGATATCAGATTGGAGGAGAGAGTATGGAGGAGGTGAATGTATTCAGATATTTGGGAGTGGACATGTCGGCGGATGGGTCTATGAAGGATGAGGTGAATCATAGAATTGATGAGGGGAAAAGGGTGAGTGGAGCACTTCGTAGTCTGTGGAGACAAAGAACCTTGTCCATGGAAGTAAAGAGGGGAATGTATGAGAGTATAGTTATACCAACGCTCTTATATGGGTGTGAAGCATGGGTGATGAATGTTGCAACGAGGAGAAGGCTGGAGGCAGTGGAGATGTCATGTCTGAGGTCAATGTGTGGTGTGAATATAATGCAGAGAATTCGGAGTTTGGAAATTAGGAGGAGGTGCGGGATTACCAAAACGATTGTCCAGAGAGCTGAGGAGGGGTTGTTGAGGTGGTATGGACATGTAGAGAGAATGGAACGAGACAGAGTGACTTTGAGAGTGTATAAATCTGTAGTGGAGGGAAGGCGGGGTAGGGGTCGGCCTAGGAAAGGTTGGAGGGAGGGGGTAAAGGAAGTTTTGTGTGCGAGGGGCTTGGTCTTCCAGCAAGCATGTGTGAGCGTATTTGATAGGAGTGAATGGAGGCATATGGTTTTTAATACTTGACGTGCTGTTGGAGTGTGAGCAAAGTAACATTTATGAAGGGATTCAGGGAAACCGGCAGGCCGGACTTGAGTTCTGGAGATGGGAAGTACAGTGCCGGCACTCTGAAGGAGGGGTGTTAATGTTGCAGTTTTATAAATGTAGTGTAAAGCACCCTTCTGGCAAGACAGTGATGGAGTGAATGATGATGAAAGTTTTTCTTTTTCGGGCCACCCTGCCTTGGTGGGAATCGGCCGATGTGTTAATAAAAAATAAAAAAATATATATATAGTCAAACTTGACTTTAGAAATGCCTTTAATATGGTGAAGAGAGATGTGGTCTTGCCAGCCGTTCGGGATCGGTTTCCCAGTCTCTTTCCCTTCATTTCAGCTGGCTACAGCAAACCCTCGACTCTTTTGTTTGGGGAACATGAAATTCCCTTATCTCAGGGTCTTCAGCAGGGTGATCCACTCGCTCCACTTCTCTTCTGTTTGGCAGTAAGAGAACTTACTTCCAGCCTACGCAGCGAACTCAACATCTGGTACCTGGATGATGGCACTCTGGCGGATACTGGGGAGTCCCTGTTAGAGGACTCATCCTCAATCCCTCCAAGTGTGAAATCATCACAAAAAACAGGAAATAATCAATGCGGTGTGAACAATCCTCCCAGAAGTCACTATTACCACTCCATCCAACAGTACCCTCCTATGAGCACCGCTGGGTAACCAGGCCATCGATACGGTCCTCAAGGACAAAGTGAATGACCTGAAAAGAATGGAAGAATGGAGGAGAGAATAAGTAATCTTGATGCCCTGTATCTCCTCACAAGGTGTCTTACTATACCAAGACTCACTTACTTCTTGAGGTGCGCACCCTCTTTTGACAACCCAACACTCAACGAGTATGACGAGTATGACGCACACCTGAGATCAACCCTTAAGAAGGCACTGAATCTTTCACTAGATGATCGGCAATGGGAGCAGGCAACCCTCCCAGTGCGACTAGGAGGCATAGGGATGCGCAAAGCAACGCAGGAAGCTTTACTTGCATTTCTTTCATCGTGTTTGGCCTCCTGTGGATTAGTCAAGAAGATTGTCCCTGAACGTTTGAGAGGTGTAGTGGGAGCTCAAGAACCCAGGCTCATTGAAGCAGCCGTGCGGTGGGACATCCTGGCAGACTCTTCTAGTAGACCAGATCCTCCCAAAGAGCACAAACAGTCCAACTGGGACAAACCGATCATGGAAAAAATTACCAACACAATGCTCACCAACGCTTCAGGAAAGGACAAAGTTCGTCTCCTAGCGGTGAAGGCACCACACTCATTATATTTCCTTCTAGCTGCTCCCAATTCCTCTCTGGGGACTCGACTCGATCCACAGGCCATTCGGTTTAGTGTTGCGCTTCGCCTAGTCGCCTCCATACTCACCGAACATAGGTGTATTTGCGGTAGGGCGACGGCTGATCAATTCGGACATCATAGTCTCGTGTGTCACACAACAGAAGGAAAGTATGCTAGACATTACGAGGTCAATGACATCATAAAGAGAAGCCTCGCCATAGCCCGTTGCCCAGCTCAACGGGAACCCCAAATGCAGAGGTCTGATGGAAGACAAAAGCGTCCTGATGGAGCCACTATGCTACCCTGGAAGGATGGTAACCAGATTGCTTGGGATTACATCTGTGCTGCCACAAGGGCAGACACGTACTTGCCATACTCCGTAGCTGAAGGGGGTGGAGCTGCCAGCCACAGGGAGACCCAGAAGAATGATTTTGTCGAAATTATTGCATATACAAATTTTCCCTTGTCTTATATGGCAAGATGAGCGTTGCTATTTAAGCCAAAATCGCAAGTTTTACCTAATCGGCACGACATATATACTATAAATATATATATATATATATATATATATATATATATATATATATATATATATATATATATATATATATATATATATTCTGATATAGTAAAACTTCGATTTGAACTAAATAGCAACGCTCACCTCCATATAGACAAGTGAAAATTGTGTATGCAATAATTTCGCCAAAATCATTCTGAACATTAACGAAAAATATATTTCATTGTGTTTGTTTAATAATTAAATTATTGTTAACGTATCTAGAATATATTTAGTTGGGTTAGGCTAAATTAAATTGCACTTGTTGTAATAAGGTTAGGTAGGTTTTCAAAGTATCTCTTGGTACAAAATTATAAATTCTTCCATTAACATAAATGAAAAAATATATCTTTAAAGGTATAAGAGAAATTTTTAAAAGGACTTAATTTTAGATGAGTTCTTGCTAATTGACCAGTTTTACCTAATCGGCACGACATATATATATATATATATATATATATGTCGTGCCGATATAAAACTTCGATTTTGGCTTAAATAGCAACGCTCACCTTGCCATATAAGACAAGTGAAAATTTGTGTATGCAATAATTTCGCCAAAATCATTCAGAACATAACGAAAAATATATTTCATTGTGTTTGTTTATTATTAAAATAATGCTAACGTATCTAAAATATATTTAGTTGGGTTAGGCTAAATTAAATTGCGCTTGTTGTAATAAGGTTAGGTAGGTTTTCAAAGTTTCTCTTGGTACAAAATTATAAATTTTTACATTAACATAAATGAAAAAATATATCTTTAAACGTATAAGAAAATTTTAGAAAGGACTTAATTTTGATGAGTTCTTGCTAATTGACCAGTTTTACCTAATCGGCACGACATATAAAATATATATATATATATATATATATGTCGTGCCGATTAGTAAAACTGGTCAATTAGCAAGAACTCATTTAAAATTAAGTCCTTTCTAAAATTTTCTTATACGTTTAAAGATATATTTTTTTCATTTATGATAATGTAAAAATTTATAATTTTGAACCAAAAGAAACTTATAAAACCTACCTAACCTTATTATAAGAAGAGCAAATTAATTTAGCCTAACCCAACTAAATATATTTTAAATACGTTTACAATAATTTAATAATAATCAAACACAATGAAATATATTTTTTTCGTTATGTTCAGAATGATTTTGGCGAAATTATTGCAAACACAAATTTTCACTTGTCTTATATGGCAAGATGAGCGTTGCTATTTAAGCCAAAAACGAAAGTTTTACCTAATCGGCACGACATATATATATATATATATATATATATGTCGTGCCGATTAGGTAAAACTGGTCAATTAGCAAGAACTCATCTAAAATTAAGTCCTTTCTAAAATGTTCTCTTATACGTTTAAAGATATATTTTTTTCATTTATGTTAATGTAAGAATTTATAATTTTGTACCAAGAGAAACTTTGAAAACCTACCTAACCTTATTACAACAAGCGCAATTTAATTCAGCCTAACCCAACTAAATATATTTTAGATACGTTAACATTAATTTAAAAATAAACAAACACAATGAAATATATTTTTTTCGTTAGGTTCAGAATGATTTTGGCGAAATTATTGCATACACAAATTTTCACTTGTCTTATATTGCAAGGTGAGCATTGCTATTTAAGCCAAAATCGCAAGTTTTACCTAATCGGCACGACATATATATATATATATATATATATATTTATGTCGGGCCGATTAGGTAAAACTGGTCAATTAGCAAGAACTCTTCTAAAATTAAGTCCTTTTTAAAATTTTCTCTTATACGTTTAAAGATATATTTTCATTTATGTTAATGTAAGAATTTATAATTTTGTACCAAGAGAAACTTTGAAAACCTAGCTAACCTTATTACAACAGTGCAATTTAATTTAGCCTAACCACTAAATATATTTTAAATAGTTAACATTAATTTAATAATAAACAATAATGAAATATATTTTTCATTGTTATAAGATTTTGGCGAAATTATTGCTAACAATTCACTTTCTTATATGGGAAGGTAGTGCTATTTAGCCAAAATCGCAAGTTTTACCTAATCGGCAGACATATATATAGTCGTGCCGATTAAAACTGTAATAGCAAGAACTCATTTAAATTGTTCTTTCTAAATTTCATAGTTTAAAGATATATTTTTCATTTATGTTAATGTAAGATTTATAATTTGTACCAAGAGAAATTTGAACTCTGCCTTATTAACAAGCGCTTATTTAGCCTAACTCCAACTAAATATATTTTAGATACGTTAACATTAATTTAAATAACAACACAATGAAATATATTTTTCGTTGTTCAGAATGATTTCAAATTGCATACACAATTTCTCACTTGTCTTATATTGGAGTGAGCGTTGTATTTGCAAAATCGCAGTTTACCAATCGGCACGACATATAAAATATATATATATATATATATATATATATATATATATATATATATATATATATATATATATATATATGTCGTGCCGATTAGTAAACTTGCGATTTGGCTTAAATAGCAACGCTCACCTTGCCATATAAGACAAGTGAAAATTTGTGTATGCAATAATTTCGCCAAAATCATTCTGAACATAACGAAAAAATATATTTCATTGTGTTTGTTTATTATTAAATTAATGTTAACGTATCTAAAATATATTTAGTTGGGTTAGGCTAAATTAAATTGCGCTTGTGTAATAAGGTTAGGTAGGTTTTCAAAGTTCTCTTGGTACAAAATTATAAATTCTTACATTAACATAAATGAAAAAATATATCTTTAAACGTATAAGAAAAATTTTAGAAAGGACTTAATTTTAGATGAGTTCTGCTAATTGACCAGTTTTACCTAATCGGCACGACATATATATATATATATATATATATATATATATATAT
>WNWK01043102.1:2500-15668 GCA_009830355.1 Cherax destructor
TGAAATAGCTAATGATTTATAATACCCAAGAAACGTAATTGATAACTCTTTTAAAATAGCTAGAAATACTTTTTACAATCCGTACAGAATGCGAAAAGGATTTGGGGGTGATGGTAAGCAGCAACCTTAAACCAAGACAGCAATGCCTAAGCGTACGTAATAAGGCAAACAGATTACTGTTATTTATATCAAGAAGTGTTAGCAACAGAAGTCCAGAGGTTATATTACAGCTTTATACATCATTAGTAAGGCCTCACCTAGATTACGCAGCTCAGTTTTGGTCTCCATATTACAGAATGGACATAAATTCGTTAGAAAACATTCAGCGTAGAATGACTAAATTAATACATAGCATTAGAAATCTTCCTTACGAAGAAAGATTGAAGACCCTTAAATTACATTCACTTGTAAGACGTAGAATGAGGGGAGACATGATCGAGATATACAAGTGGAAAATGGGTATTAATAAAGGGGATATAAATAATAAGAACTGAGCTGCGTAATCTAGGTGAGGCCTTACTAATGATGTATAAAGCTGTAATATAACCTCAGGACTTCTGTTGCTAACACTTCTTGATATAAATCCCAGTAATCTATTTGCCTTATTACGTACGCTTAGGCATTGCTTCTTGGTTTAAGGTTGCTGCTTACCATCACCCCCAAGTCCTTCTCGCAATCTGTATGGCTAAGTTCTACGTTATTTAACTTATAAGTGCTTGGGTTATGGACCCTCCCGAGCTTCAGAACCTTGCATTTATCTACATTGAACTGCATCTGCCACTTTTCTGACCACGAATTAAGTTTGTCTAAATCTTCCTGAAGTTCTATGACATCTATGTTTGAATCAATTATCCTACCTATCTTCGTGTCGTCGGCGAATTTGCTCATATCACTAGTAATTCCCTCGTCAAGGTCATTGATATATATTATAAATAACAACGGGCCTAAGACTGATCCCTGTGGAACACCACTTGTTACAACTCCCCATTCGGATTTAACCCCATTTATGCACACTCTCTGCTTCCTATTGGTGAGCCATGACTCGATCCATGACAACACTTTTCCCCCAATGCCATGAGCTGCCACTTTCTTTAACAGTCTCTGGTGCGGTACTCTATCAAAAGCCTTACTAAAGTCTAAATAACCAATATCGAATTCTTTATCATGATCAACAGCCTCAAAAGCTTTACTGAAGAAGGTTAATAAATTAGATAGGCAGGAACGGCCCCTCGTGAATCCATGCTGAGTCTCATTAATCAATTTATAGTCATCTAGATGGCTTCTAATAATATCAGCTATAATTGACTCTAGTAATTTGCCTACAATTGATGTAAGGCTTATTGGGCGGTAATTTGACGGTAGTGACTTGTCCCCTGCTTTAAATATAGGAATTACATTAGCCATCTTCCACATATCAGACACTACACCTGTTTGAAGAGATAAATTAAAAATGTTAGATAATGGTTCACAGAGTTCCATTTTGCATTCCTTAAGAACCCTTGCAAAAAGCTCATCAGGACCCGGCGATTTATTTTGTTTCAATCGGTCTAGTTGTTTCATAACCATTTCGCTAGTGACTGTGATATTACATAATTTATCTTCTTCTGGGCCTATGTAAAAATTAATTACTGGGTTATTATTAATGTCTTCCTGTGTGAAAACCGAGAGAAAATAATTATTAAAAATAGAGCACATATCATTATCCTTGTCAGTAAGATGCCCAGAGTTATTTTTAAGGGGACCTATCTTATCCCTAACTTTTGTTTTATAAACCTGGAAAAAACTTTTTGGGTTAGTTTTTGAATCCCTAGCAACTTTAATTTCATAGTCCCGTTTAGCTTTTCTTATCCCTTTTTAACGTCCCTCTTAATGTCAGTATACTGATTTATAAGATGACCCTCACCTCTTTTAATGCGCCTATAAATTCCTTTCTTCTGCCCTAAAAGATATTTGAGCCTATTATTCATCCATTTTGGGTCATTTCTAATTGATCTAATTTCTCTATACGGGATAAATGTTCTTTGGGCAGCCTGTATAGTGTTAAGAAAACTGTCATATTGATACCTCTCTTCGTCACCCCAGTCCACAGTTGATAAGTGTTCTCTAAGTCCATTATAATCTGCTAAGCGAAAATCTGGGACCATTACTGAATTAT
This sequence comes from Cherax destructor, assembly GCA_009830355.1. NCBI lineage: Eukaryota > Metazoa > Arthropoda > Malacostraca > Decapoda > Parastacidae > Cherax > Cherax destructor. The sequence goes on from WNWK01043102.1 coordinate 4,656, forward strand.
CCCTACTATCATACATCCATTCAATGCTAAAGTTAATTGACTTGTGGTCGCTTGAGCCGAGTTCCTCTGTAATTTCTAAATTATTAACAAGGGTTTCCTTGCTTGCCAGAACCAAGTCAAGTAGGTTATTTCCCCTTGTAGGTTCTGTTACAAACTGCTTCAAAAAGCAATCCTGAACTACTTCTAAAAAGTCGTTAGATTCTAAATTCCCTGTCAAGAAATTCCAATTAATCTGACTAAAGTTAAAGTCCCCTAGAATTACTACGTTATCGTGCCTTGTGGCCTTAACAATTTCCTCCCAAAGTAGTCTCCCTTGTTCCCTATCTAAGTTTGGAGGACGGTAAATCACGCCTAAAATCAATTTTTCACACCCCTCTGAAAATTCTAACCAGACAGACTCTGTATGTGTTATTTCAGATTTTATACCAGTTTTTATGCAACAATTTAAATGATCACGGACATAGAGTGCCACCCCACCCCCCTTTCCGATACTTCTGTCTACTTAGAACAATTTAAAACCCTGAATGTGACATTCGGCAGGCATATCCCGATTTTTCATATTAAACCATGTCTCAGTTATTGCAAAAACATCAATATTACCCGTACTTGCAACTAATCTCAACTCGTCCATCTTATTCCTAGCACTACGACTATTGGTGTAATATACATTTAAAGACCCTCCTTTCTCTTTACCCTTCCTGCTCATTTCTGTTTTTCCACTATACCTATTACTGTCCTTGTCACCTAGTGCCACTGGCACTGGCACTAGAATTTATAACATTACTACACTGGGATTTCACTGGTTTCCCCCCATAACCCATACCACTAACTTTTTCTAGTTTAAAGCCCTAACAGCTCCCTCCACTGCAGTTGCCAGTGCCCCCACCCCAGACCTAGATAAGTGAACCCCCATCCCTGGCATACATGTCATTTCGGCCATAGAAGTGGTCCCAGTTGCAAATGAATGGTACTGCATTATCCTTACAGTATTTGTCCAGCCAGCAATTGACACCAATTGCCCTGGACAGCCATTCATCTCCAACTCCTCTCCTTGGCAAAATACCACATATGACAGGGTTCCCACCCTTCTTCCTAATTATGTCTATTGCTGACCTATACCTGCTAGTCAGGTCCTCACTCCTACGTCTGCCAACATCGTTGCCTCCAGCACTGAGACAGATAATAGGATTGCTCCCATTACCTCTCATGATGTCGTCCAGACGGCTAACAATATCCTCCATCCCAGCCCCAGGAAAGCAAACCCTCTGTCTCTTACTTCTATCTTTCAAGCAGAAGGCCCTATCCATATACCTAATTTGACTATCCCCAACCAGAACAATGTTCTTACCTTCCTTGGTGTCGTTCCCTGTAGTAGACTCACATTCATCGGGTAACACGGAGAATCGGTTCGATGTTTCCACAACAGGTTCTGGTTCTTCGTTGATTCTACCTCTCCATCCATCCTCTTTATCTTTAACTTTGTCCCATGCATTCCAGCCACTGTCCAGGTTCCTTTCTTGGCTTGAGGATTCTCAACAGGAGGATTACTACGAATCCTCTTGTTTCCTCAGTCAGTCGCTGTATCTCAAGCTTAGCTACCCTCAGTTCTTCCTTCAGCTGCTGGTAGAGTAGCTCAAGAGAGGACATCTTCTTCAGATTCACAGAGAGCACACAAGACACGTCTTCACTGAGTTAAGTCAGGTCCACCACTTATGTCAGGTCAGGTGATTAATGATACTCAGCATGGATTCAAGAGGGGCCGTTTCTGCCTATCTAATTTATTAACCTTCTTCAGTAAAGCTTTTGAGGCTGTTGATCACGATAAAGAATTCGATATTGTTTATTTAGATTTTAGTAAGGCTTTTGATAGAGTACCACACCAGGGACTGTTAAAGAAAGTGGCAGCTCATGGCATTGGGGGAAAAGTGCTGTCATGGATCGAGTCATGGCTCACCAATAGGAAGCAGAGAGTGTGCATAAATGGGGTTAAATCCGAGTGGGGATCTGTAACAAGTGGTGTTCCACAGGGATCATTCTTAGGCCCGTTGTTGTTTATAATATATATCAATGACCTTGATGAGGGAATTACTAGTGATATGAGCAAATTCGCCGATGACACGAAGATAGGTAGGATAATTGATTCAAACGTAGATGTCAGGGAACTTCAGGAGGATTTAGACAAACTCAATTCCTGGTCAGAAAAGTGGCAGATGCAGTTCAATGTAGATAAATGCAAAGTTCTGAAGCTCGGGAGTGTCCATAACCCAAACACTTATACTTATAAGTTAAATAACGTAGAACTTAGCCATACAGATTGCGAAAAGGACTTGGGGGTTATGGTAAGTAGCAACCTTAAACCAAGACAGCAATGCCTAAGCGTACGTAATAAGGCAAATAGATTACTGGGATTTATATCAAGAAGTGTTAGCAACAGAAGTCCAGAGGTTATATTACAGCTTTATACATCATTAGTAAGGCCTCACCTAGATTACGCAGCTCAGTTCTGGTCTCCATATTACAGAATGGACATAAATTCGTTAGAAAACATTCAGCGTAGAATGACTAAATTAATACATAGCATTAGAAATCTTCCTTACGAAGAAAGATTGAAGACCCTTAAATTACATTCACTTGTAAGACGTAGAATGAGGGGAGACATGATCGAGGTATACAAGTGGAAAATGGGTATTAACAAAGGGGATATAAATAAGGTCTTGAGAATATCTCTCCAAGAGAGAACCCGTAATAATGGATTCAAATTAGATAAGTTTAGATTTAGAAAGGATATAGGAAAGTATTGGTTTGGAAATAGGGTAGTTGATGAGTGGAACAGTCTGCCTAGTAGGGTTATTGAAGCTAGGACCTTGGGTAGTTTCAAATTTAGGTTGGATAAATTCATGAGTGAGAGGGGTTGGATTTGAGTTGGAATTGCACATGAGTAAATAGAATTATCAAAGCTTATTTCTTGGGTAGCATTTAAATTGGGTTGAACAAATATCTTGTTAGTGGGATGGAATGTGAAGGACATGCCTAGTATGGGCCAACAGGCCTGCTGCAGTGTTCCTCCTTTCTTATGTTCTTATGTTCTTATCATGTCTCCCCTCATTCTTCGTCTTACAAGTGAATGTAATTTTAGGGTCTTCAATCTTTCTTCATAAGGAAGATTTCTAATGCTATGTATTAATTTAGTCATTCTACGCTGAATGTTTTCTAGCGAATTAATATCCATTCTGTAATATGGAGACCAGAACTGAGCTGCGTAATCTACGTGAGGCCTTACTAATGATGTATAAAGCTGTAATATAACCTCTGGACTTCTGTTGCTTACACTTCTTGATATAAATCCCAGTAATCTGTTTGCCTTATTACGTACGCTCTTTGCATTGCTGTGGAAATAAATGGTATAAAATACCGACACAATGGAAAAATAAACACATAAGCAGTATAATGTGATCCTTTATTGACAACGTTTCGCCCACGCAGTGGGCTTTATCGTAGATCTGTTTGTGACTCGATAAAGCCCACTGCGTGGGCGAAACGTTGTCAATAAAGGATCACATTATACTGCTTATGTGTTTATTTTTCCAGGCATTGCTTTTTTGGTTTAAGGTTGCTTCTTACCATCACCCCCAAGTCCTTCTCGCAATCTGTATGGCTAAGTTCTACGTTATTTAACTTATAAGTGCTTGGGTTATGGACACTCCCGAGCTTCAGAACCTTGCATTTATCTACATTAATACAGTAAAAAAACTTTTGATAAAAAATTCCCCCCAAAAGGCTGACGGATGTGTCTATAAGATTCCATGTAAAATATGCGATAAAGTTTATTACGGTCAAACTGGTAAAAGTCTTGAACTAAGATTAAAACAACATAAATATAGCATTAGAACTGGACAAGATTCTAATGCTCTATTTATTCATGTGAGAGACTTTAACCATCCAATTGATTTTCAAAATGCTGAGAAGGTTGTATCAAGCAAGTCCATGGTTGAGAGGAATATAATAGAATCATGTTTCATTAAAAGCAGTTTTGAAAATAATATGAATATTTTTTTTGGTTTATATAAATTGGATTCATTTATAATTAATAAAATTTGGGAAGAATTTAATGATAAATTGGACTAATCTTAATTCTTGGGAAGAGTTTCAGGTCCTTTCTTATGTTCCTCTTCACAGAGTCGTGAGATGTTACGCTACTGTGAGGTGTAGTCTCTCCCCTTTATAAACCTTTATAAACCTTTGTAAATATCCAAGTCGTGCCGAAACGTCGTCGTAAGCTCCTCTCTTTTATATGTGCGGGTTGTGTGTGTATTGTTCCAGTCACGGTATTGTGCCTTTTTGTTATTTATAAACCTTCTTGTTATGTTTTGTTTTATAGTTCCTTGATAATGTGAGTAGTCACGAAAGTGCTTGGAATTCCTCTATTTTTTCATAGTGGTTGTCTTGCATATATATATATATATATATATATATATTTATTTATTAATTAGGGAATCATAGACATAATTAGGAAGAAGGGTGGGAACCCTGTCATATGTGGTATTTTGCCAAGGAGAGGAGTTGGAGATGAATGGCTGTCCAGGGCAATTGGTGTCAATTGCTGGCTGGACAAACACTGTAAGGATAATGCAGTACCATTCATTTGCAACTGGGACCACTTCTATGGCCGAAATGACATGTATGCCAGGGATGGGGTTCACTTATCCAGGGCAGGTGTGGATTTTCTTGCTAGCTCAGTTGAGGGTATTGTTAGGACTTTAAACTAGGATTAGTTAGAGGTATGGGTTTAGAAATGGAAAATAATGAATGTCGAAATATAGATCTAGGCTTTGATATAAAAAATCTTAACAATAACAAGGACAGAAATAGGTATAGTGGTAAAACAGAATGGAGCAGGAAGGGTAAAGAGAAAGGAGGGTCTTTAAAAGTGTATTATACAAATAGTCGTAGTGCTAGGAATAAGATGGACGATTTGAGATTATTTGCAAGTGCAGGTAACATTGATGTATTTGCCATAACTGAGACGTGGTTCAATACGAAAAATAGGGACATGCCTGCTGAATGTCATATACAGGGTTTTAAATTGTTCCAAGTAGACAGAAGTTTCGGGAAGGGGGTGGAGTGGCACTGTATGTCCGAGATCGCTTGAACTGTTGCATAAAAAGGGAATAAAGTCTGAAATAACACATACAGAGTCTGTCTGGATAGAATTTTCAGAGGGCATGAAAAATTGATTTTAGGTGTGATATACCGTCCCCCAAACTTAGATAGGGACCAAGGGAGACTACTATGGGAGGAAATTGTTAAGGCCACAATGCACGATAACGTAGTTATTCTGGGTGACTTCAACTTTAGTCAAATTGATTGGAATTTTTGACTGGGAATTTAGAATCTAACGACTTCTTAGATGTAGTTCAAGATTGTTTTTGAAGCAGTTTGTGACAGAACCTACAAGGGAAATAACCTGCTTGACTTAGTTCTGGCAAACAAGGAAACCCTTGTTAATAATTTAGAAATTACAGAGGAACTCGGGCAAGCGACCACAAATCAATTACCTTTGGCATTGAATGGAAGTTTCATAGTACGAATAACTCAGTAACGGTCCCAGATTTTCGCTTAGCAGATTACAATGGACTTAGAGAACACTTATCATCTGTGGACTGGGGTAATGAAGATAGCTATCAATATGACAGTTTTCTGAACACTATACATGCTGCCCAAATAACATTTATCCCATATAAAGAAATTAGATCGAATAGAAATGACCCAAAATGGATGAATAATAGGCTCAAATATCTTTTAGGGCAGAAGAAAGGAGTTTATAGGCGTATCAAAAGAGGTGAGGGTCATCTTATGAGTCAGTATATTGACATTAAGAGGGACGTTAAAAAGGGGATAAGAAAAGCTAAACGGGACTACGAAATTAAAGTTGCTAGGGATTCGAAAACTAACCCAAAAGTTTTTTCAGGTGTATAGAACAAAAGTTAGAGATAAGATAGGTCCCCTTAAAAATAATTATGGGTATCTTACTGACAAAGAGAATGAAATGTGCTCTATTTTTAATAATTATTTTCTCTCGGTTTTCACTCAGGAAGACATTAATAATATCCCAAGAATTAGGTATTTTAGTGGGCCTGAAGAAGATAAATTATGTAGTATCACAGTCACTAGCGAAAAGGTTATCAAACAGATAGACCGTTTGAAGCAAAATAAATCGCCAGGCCCTGATGAGCTTTTTCAAGGGTTCTTAAGGAATGCAAAATAGAACTCTGTGAACCCTTAACTAACATTTTTAACCTATCTCTTCAAACAGGTGTAGTGCCGGATACGTGGAAGATGGCTAATGTAATTCCTATTTTTAAAGCAGGGGACAAGTCGTTACCATCAAATTACCGCCCAATAAGTCTAACATCAATTGTAGGCAAATTACTAGAGTCGATTATAGCTGATAACATAAGAAGCCATCTCGATAGGCATAATTTGATTAATGATACTCAGCATGGATTCACCAGGGGCCGTTCCTGCCTAACTAATTTGTTAACTTTTTTCAGTGGAGCTTTTGAGGCAGTTGATAATGATAAAGAATTCGATATCGTTTATTTGGATTTTAGTAAGGCTTTTGATAGAGTACCACATCAGAGACTGTTAAAGAAAGTGGCTGCTCATGGCATTGGGGGAAAAGTGTTGTCATGGATCGAGTCATGGCTCACCAATAGGAAGCAGAGGGTGTGCATAAATGGGGTTAAATCGGAGTGGGGATCTGTAACAAGTGGCGTTCCTCAGGGATCGGTTTTGGGCCCGTTGTTGTTTATAATATATAAAATGACCTTGACGAGGGAATTTCTAGTGATATGAGCAAATTCGCTGATGACACGAAGATAGGTAGGATAATCGATTCAGACGTAGATGTCAGTGAACTACAGGAGGATTTAGACAAACTCAATTCCTGGTCAGAAAAATGGCAGATGCAGTTCAATGTAGATAAATGCAAAGTTCTAAAGCTCGGGAGTGTCCATAACCCAAGCACTTATAAGTTAAATAACGTAGAACTTAGCCATACAGATTGCGAGAAGGACTTGGGGGTGATGGTAAGCAGCAACCTTAAACCAAGACAGCAATGCCTAAGCGTACGTAATAAGGCAAATAGATTACTGGGATTTATATCAAGAAGTGTTAGCAACAGAAGTCCAGACGTTATATTACAGCTTTATACATCATTAGTAAGGCCTCACCTAGATTACGCAGCTCAGTTCTGGTCTCCATATTACAGAATGGACATAAATTCGTTAGAAAACATTCAGCGTAGAATGACTAAATTAATACATAGCATTAGAAATCTTCCTTACGAAGAAAGATTGAAGACCCTTAAATTACATTCACTTGTAAGACGTAGAATGAGGGAGACATGATCGAGGTATACAAGTGGAAAATGGGTATTAACAAAGGGGATATAAATAAGGTCTTGAGGGTATCTCTCCAAGAGAGAACCCGCAATAATGGATTCAAGTTAGATAAGTTTAGATTTAGAAAGGATATAGGAAAGTATTGGTTTGGAAATAGGGTAGTTGATGAATGGAACAGTCTGCCTAGTAGGGTTATTGAAGCAAGGACCTTGGGTAGTTTTAAATTTAGGTTGGATAAATTCATGAGTGAAAGGGGTTGGATTTGAGTGGGAATTGCACATGAGTAAATAAAATTATCAAAGCTTATTTTTGGGTAGCATTGAAAATTAGGTTGAACAAATATTCTGTTGGTGGGATGGAATGTGAAGGACTTGCCTAGAATGGGCCAACAGGCCTGCTGCAGTGTTCCTCCTTTCTTATGTTCTTATTTAGCAGCGATCGGTCATCTAGGCAGCACTGACGAAATTAAGGGAAGAATTAAGTTGATATATGAATGGTATCCGCTTCCGACAATATGAAAATTAGACACATGTGTAACATCTGGGTGTCTTGTGTAGTAGATGTTTCGCCCTCCAGTGGCTTTATCAATACAAACTGAAGGACATAATTGTAAGATAGTAGAACAATATACAAAAGATGAGGAAATCAGTCCTTCAGCCTTGTAGTTGGTGAAGAACATCTTAGTCTTGAAGAGTCTTCACCACTAAGGCCGAGGGAGTGATTACCTCATGTTTTGTATATACTTCTATTGTCTTCCAATTGTTTCCTTGAATTTGTATTGATAAAGCCACTGGATGGCGAAACGTCTACAGAAAAGATACCCAGATGTTGTACATGTGTCTTATCTTCAAGAATTAAGATGCAAGTATAATATTTGCACTTAAATGCAGTCTATTATATGTACAGAGAGATAACCAAGTATCCGTTATTTACTATAAGTAACTGCAAAATGAGATATTTATTATTTAACGTCAGTCACTTCATACGATCAACACATAATTATATTTTTCGTTTACCTGACTGCTTACATAATATAATATTTATTGTTGTTGTACCTAGTCTGTTCATTAATATTTATTGTGGTTGTACCTAGTCTGTTCATTAATATTTATTGTGGTTGTACCTAGTCTGTTCATTAATACTTATTGTGGTTGTACCGAGTCTGTTCATTAATATTTATTGTTGTTGTATCTAGTCTGTTCATTAATATTTATTGTGGTTGTACCTAGTCTGTTCATTAATATTTATTGTGGTTGTACCGAGTCTGTTCATTAATATTTATTGTGGTTGTACCGAGTCTGTTCATTAATAATTATTGTGGTTGTACCTAGTCTGTTCATTAATACTTATTGTGGTTGTACCTAGTCTGTTCATTAATATTTAATGTTGTTGTATCTAGTCTGTTCATTAATATTTATTGTGGTTGTACCTAGTCTGTTCATTAATATTTATTGTTGTTGTATCTAGTCTGTTCATTAATATTTATTGTGGTTGTACCTAGTCTGTTCATTAATACTTATTGTGGTTGTACCTAGTCTGTTCATTAATATTTATTGTGGTTGTACCTAGTCTGTTCATTAATACTTATTGTGGTTGTACCTAGTCTGTTCATTAATATTTATTGTTGTTGTACCTAGTCTGTTCATTAATATTTATTGTGGTTGTACCTAGTCTGTTCATTAATATTTATTGTGGTTGTACATAGTCTGTTCATTAATATTTATTGTTGTTGTATCTAGTCTGTTCATTAATATTTATTGTGGTTGTACCGAGTCTGTTCATTAATAATTATTGTGGTTGTACCTAGTCTGTTCATTAATATTTATTGTGGTTGTACCTAGTCTGTTCATTAATAATTATTGTGGTTGTATCTAGTCTGTTCATTAATATTTATTGTGGTTGTACCTAGTCTGTTCATTAATATTTATTGTTGTTGTATCTAGTCTGTTCATTAATATTTATTGTGGTTGTACCTAGTCTGTTCATTAATATTATTGTGTTGTCCTAGTCTGTTCATTAATATTTATTGTTGTTGTACCTAGTCTGTTCATTAATATTTATTGTTGTTGTACCTAGTCTGTTCATTAATATTTATTGTTGTTGTATCTAGTCTGTTCATTAATACGTATTGTGGTTGTACCTAGTCTGTTCATTAATACTTATTGTGGTTGTATCTAGTCTGTTCATTAATATTTATTGTTGTTGTACCTAGTATGTTCATTAATATTTATTGTGGTTGTACCTAGTCTGTTCATTAATATTTATTGTGGTTGTACCTAGTCTGTTCATTAATATTTATTGTGGTTGTACTAGTCTGTTCATTAATATTTATTGTGGTTGTACCTAGTCTGTTCATTAATATTTATTGTGGTTGTACCTAGTCTGTTCATTAATATTTATTGTGGTTGTACCTAGTCTGTTCATTAATATTTATTGTGGTTGTACCTAGTCTGTTCATTAATATTTATTGTGTTGTACCTAGTCTGTTCATTAATATTTATTGTGGTTGTACCTAGTCTGTTCATTAATATTATTGTGGTTGTACCTAGTCTGTTCATTAATATTATTGTGGTTGTACCTAGTCTGTTCATTAATATTTATTGTGGTTGTACCAGTCTGTTCATTAATATTATTGTGGTTGTACCTAGTCTGTTCATTAATACTTATTGTGGTTGTACCTAGTCTGTTCATTAATATTTATTGTTGTTGTATCTAGTCTGTTCATAATATTTATTGTGGTTGTATCTAGTCTGTTCATTAATATTTATTGTGGTTGTACTAGTCTGTTCATTAATATTTATTGTGGTTGTACCTAGTCTGTTCATTAATATATTGTGGTTGTACCTAGTCTGTTCATTAATACTTATTGTGGTTGTACCTGTCTGTTCATTAATATTTATTGTTGTTGTATCTAGTCTGTTCATTAATATTTATTGTTGTTGTACCTAGTCTGTTCATTAATATTTATTGTTGTTGTATCTAGTCTGTTCATTAATATTTATTGTGGTTGTACCTAGTGTGTTCATTAATACTTATTGTGGTTGTACCTAGTCTGTTCATTAATATTTATTGTTGTACCCAGTCTGTTCATTAATATTTATTGTGGTTGTACCTATTCTGTTCATTAATATTTATTGTGGTTGTACCTAGTCTGTTCATTAATACTTATTGTGGTTGTACCTAGTCTGTTCATAAATATTTATTGTGGTTGTACCTAGTCTGTTCATCAATACTTATTGTGGTTGTACCTAGTCTGTTCATTAATATTTATTGTTGTTGTACCTAGTCTGTTCATTAATATTTATTGTGGTTGTACCTAGTCTGTTCATTAATATTTATTGTGGTTGTACCTAGTCTGTTCATTAATATTATTGTGGTTGTACCTAGTCTGTTCATTAATATTTATTGTGGTTGTACCTAGTCTGTTCATTAATATTTATTGTGGTTGTACCTAGTCTGTTCATTAATATTTATTGTGGTTGTACCTAGTCTGTTCATTAATATTTATTGTGGTTGTACCTAGTCTGTTCATTAATATTTATTGTGGTTGTACCTAGTCTGTTCATTAATATTTATTGTGGTTGTACCTAGTCTTTCATTAATATTTATT